>JAQGEP010000045.1:0-229916 GCA_028476805.1 Acrocalymma vagum
TTATTATATATAATAAGAATTAGAAATAAGTAGCTAATACTACTATAATAGAGATAAGTACTAAGTTCTCTCTTACTAGTAGAAAAGATCTATAGTAGTTCCTAAAAATTAAAATTATTAGGAATCGCCTAAATTAAAAGCTCTAGTTATCTTAAGCTTTATATATTAATAAAATATCGCGCCTTATTAACTACTATAATATATATTATAAAACGCTAATAGTAGCGATCGAACTATTTCCTTAAACTAGACTTACTAGTAAGACTAAAGTTAATTAATATTAGTAGAAGATAGAATTAATTCTCTACGCTATAGTAACTACGCGACTAGATATTACTTTTATAAGTTCCTAATTATTATAATTTCTATTAAACTTAAGTAAAGAGTACTACGCGGCTATTAACTAAGTTCTCCTCTATCTTACTAATACTAGATTATTAGGCCTTTAGTTTAGAGGTATAGATACCTTAGAAGTAGTAAGTAACGCGTTCTTTACTAATAATATATTTAACTATAAAAGCTTGTAAGAATATATTATTAAGCTATTTAGTAGCCTAATTACCTAAAAGGTAAATAAGTAAGATATAGTTACTATATTAATAACTAAAGCTAAACTACTAGTACTATTATAGATAGCTAAGAAGGCTTTATTTATATTCTAACTGTAACGGGCTGGTCCCTGAGGGCAAATGCCAATTTCTCCGGAAAGTATGGAATTAACTCGATAGCTCCCAAGATCTATAGAATAGACGGTTTATATACATAAGGTAAATAGGGGTAAGATCTGAACTAGGACTAGTCCTGCCAGTTTAGTGTTTAGTCCGCGCTTAGCGGAGGAGGTCCGCGCTTGGCGGAGGAGGTCCGCGCTGCCGGAGGAAGTCCGGTATATTAGTAAGGAAGTCCGCGGTGTCGGAGCAAGTCCGTTTAGTTAGAAGTTAATCTATAGGCCCGAAGGCAGGTTAGCCTAAGGTCTTATAGGTTTATCCTATTATAAGCTCCCTTCTCCCTTAGAAGCGCCGTCCTTTAGAGGTATTTTAGTGTAACTTCTCTACTAAACAGGCAGCTTATACGGAGTTTAGTATTTAGTACTAGGGGGTCTGTGTATCGCTCGGCGCCGGAGTATCCTAATTCCGGCCCTACTAAATTTTCTATTAAAATAAATAACCTAGCGTCACGCTGCAGCTCCTATTCCGCTACTATTCCTTACCTCGTTCCTCCCCCCTACTACAGGATTATTCTATTAATTTTAACTTCCTCCTTTACCCCTCTATATCTCCGTAATACTACCTAAGAAACGCAAGTATCTAACTATTTATACTAAAAGTTCTCCTCTAAATATAATAGATATTACTCTAACTCGCCCTAGCTCTTCTCGTAGAGTTAGTAGTACTCCTAGCCCTCTTATACTTAGTAGATTCTTAACTAATAAAGCTCTAATCTAAACTTCTATTAAAGTTCGCGTTACTAAACCCTATACGCTATTAAGTTTTAAGTCCCCTAAGATCGTTAATCTAATAGAACGCTCTTACCTTAATTACGTTAGAAATAGAGAAGCTTATTCTTAGGAGTCTAAACGCTATAGTACTCGAGTTTTAAACTACAATTAATATTAGGTTAGTAAGGCGTTATATACTAGAAAGGTAATCTTTCTTATCTAATACCTTTAATTATTAAAGCTAATTCTTCTAGATTTATAAATTAGCGCTCTTACGCGCGCTCTCCCTAAAGATATTACTAAATTTTATCTTAGTAATATCCTATATCTTATATAGGGTTTCTTTTATTATAAGAAGATATTGTAAGGCTAGCGCAAGTCCTATAGCTTATCCTATAAGAACTCCTATAAGAAACTTACAGAGTATACTAATAAAACTCTAGATAATCCTACTTCTAATTTTGCTTCTAGAGTAGTTTTAAACTTCTCTTCTAAACTTATAGAGGTTCTTTAAGAGATATTAATTACTTAGCGCGAGTAACTTAGATAGACTACTACTCTTATTAACTACCTTAGAAGAATTAGCTCTACCTTAGAGTCTTTAAATAAAGCCTTCTATTAATTCCTTAGAGCAGCTCCTTAAATAGTAAGTTTAGTAGTTTAGATCTATAATTTCTTAGTTTTAGCTAACCTCCTTCTTAGGTAAACCTAATAGTATCTTTAGAGAAGCTACTAAAGCTAATAATAATAATTTAATTCCTCCTATTAATCCTCGCTTTAGCGTAAACTAATTCACTAGATCTACTTCTTAATAGGGCTTCGGCCGCTAATAACGTTTAAGGAGCTAGAAAATAGGGTTCTTATAATATAGGTTTTTATTCTAGAGTTTTCCTAGGGGTTAAAGATACCTAGCCTATAGGCCTTCTTCTTTTTATTTTATTAGACTTAATCGTCCTCCCTCTTTAGAAGCGATTCTAGGATACGGTTCTACTATAGCAGCTTTATATAGGAATTTAAATTTATATTCTACCTTTCTTTCGTATTCTTTCTTCTCTTATAAGTATTTATTTATAACTTTCTTAAGAATCTTAGTAGTAATCCGCCCTCTATATTCCTATAATCTCTTAATTAGAGTTTCTATTTATTTAAGGCTTCTATCTAGAGTAAGTTCTCTTTAGATTTTTATATTAGTTTTAGGTCTTACGCCTATTTTACTAAATACTCCTTCTACTATTTACCTCCTTAGCCTTAGAGTTTCTTCTATCTCTCTACTAATATATACTCTACTTACTATTCCTATTCGTTATTAATTCTTACTAGGGGCGGGGGGTTATTTTCGCGTTCTTAGCTTAAGAGAGGGTCGTTTACTACTAACTAGAGGCGATCTACGTAAAATACTAGATATATATTACTAGGAACGTCTAGTTCTATATTATAAGATCTATATAACTAGACTACTTTAAACTTCGTATTTTTCTAATCTAGTAATTTACTCGGCCTTAAGTTCGAAAGGTAGTTCCTATATTATAACTAAACCTTATCTCTAACGCGTAGCTATAGTAAGTCTTTTTAGTATTAGTTTATATATTTTTCTTATTCCTATTACGCTACTACTATTTACGCTTAGATAAAGTTTATAGTTTCTTTAAATTTTATTATTAAAGCTTTCGCTACTTATTCTAGAGTAGAGGGAGATTTATAAAGTATCTCTAATTGTTTAGAGAACCTAAAGTCTAAGAGCTAAACGTAGTAGCTATACTATAGGAAGAAAAGGGATACTTTTATAGACGTTACTTCTATTCTATTAATAGCTATCTATACTATTAGAATTCTTAAGAACTAGTCTAACTATACCTAATTTATATAAGCTTAGAGTATCTATTCTACTATAGCATTAATTCGTTCTGTTACTCTATCGGTTTATAGGTAGCTAGAGGTAGAGAGTCTTTAATAAATCTAAGTAAGATCGTATAACTTTATCTAGAATTCGCTTATAAATTAAGCTCCGCGGTTAGAAGTAATATATTCGGGGAACTAGTAGTACGCTACTACTTTCTTAAGAAAGTACTTTACTACTATTTTAGTTTCTATATTAGGTAAAGGGATTAGAATAACTCTCTTACTTAGTTAATTAGTAACTACTATTAAGTTCTAATTCCTATTACTTTCTAGAAGGTTTATAATAAAGTCTATAGATATTTCTTTTTATATTTACTAGAAGATAGATAGGGGCTTTAGTAATCCTTATTAGAGTTCTCTCTAGGGTTTTATTTAACCGTATACGTCGCAGTTTCGGACGTAACGACGGATTACTAATAATATTCTAGGGAAATAGAATTCTTATGCAAGAATTATATAAGTTCTTTCTCTACCTAGGTATCCCGTAGCCGGGGAGTTATATACTCTAGCGATAAGGCGTATACGGAGGGGTTTAAAATCGGGTACCTAGCGTCTTCCTCGAAACTAAGGCTAACTTTATTTATTAAGGGAGTACTCCTAGATTACTACTTTTAGTCCTAGGAAAGGTAGAAAGGATCTTTCTTTCTCTAAGATTATAGTCCGAACTCTCTAGAAGGTCCCGTCCTTCTATAGGGCTATTTCCTAGAGTTATTTAAGGAATTATTCGTCCGCTTAAGTTCTAGCTAATCCTTTAGACGTAAAGACTTTCGTTATAAGAGTAAGGGACTAGGGGCTATTAGACTTATATCCTTATACTTTATCTTTTAAGATTAGCTAAAATAGCTATAGGTTCTAAGAGCCTATCTAGCCGTTATCCTTACCTTTAGAAACGTCCTATTCCCTTCTTAATAAGGTATCCGCGCGAGAGTTAGCTATTCTAGGGCGATACTAGAAGGTTATATTATAGCGGCTTAGTTCCTTAGCCTAACGGATATATTACTTAGAGAGCTTTTACTTCTTAGAGAAGTAGATTAGGTTTTTATAATTAGTATAGTAGGTAGTATAAGATATAGATTAGAGTATATAATCCTATTAGTATAGATACTTAATTATAGCTAGGAGTTCTTTATTATAAATAGTATAGTTTAATTCTACTAGGGAAAGTTTCGAGGATAAGTATACTATAGGGTAGAGCTTCCTATTATCTCCTTTCTACGAGAAGCATCCTCTAGTTAACTATTAAGAGGCGTCTACTTCTAGAATCCCTTTTTTTAATAGGTCGAAGTAGGCTAATATCGGCTTAGAGTAAAATATATCCTTTAAGGAGTTAAAGGTATCCTATTATTTAGGTCCCTATTTAAAGCTTTTACCTTTCCCTATTAATTTTATAAGCGGGTAAACTATCTCTAAGAAGTTCTTAATAAAGGTCTAATAGAAGTTAGCGAATCTAATAAAGCTCCTAATTCCTTTTATTAAACGGGAGGCTTTCTATTATTAAATAGCGGCTAACTTTTCTAGATCTATCTAGATTCCTTTCCCTACCTTAATTATAAACTCGAGATATTTTATTTCCGTTTATATAAATTTATATTTCTTAATATCTAGCTATAGTCCCGCTTTCCTAAGCTTTCGTACTACTCTCTAAACCTTTTATTCGTAATTCTTCTTAGTTCTAGATAAGTAGATAAGTATATTATTAAGATAGGCGGAATAAAAGTCGTCTAAATATTCTTATAGGACGTAGTTAATATACCTTTAAAAGTTACTTAGCGCGTTAGTAAGTTTAAAGGGTATTACCTACTATTTATATAGCCTAAATTAAGTCTAAAAGGCTATTTTTTACTCTTCCTCTATTATAATCTAAATCTAGTAGAAAGCCTAAATAATATCTACCTTAGTAAACTACCTTACTTTAGATAATTAGAATAGTATTTCTCTAATTAGTAGGAGAGGGTAACGATTTTTCTTAGAGATAGTATTTAGCGCCCTATAATTAACGTAAAAGCGTAACCTACCCCCAAGTTTATATATAAATAGTACTAGTACTATAGTACTAGATTTACTTATATAGATAAAACCTCTATCTAGGTACTCCGTAAGGACTTATTTAAGTACTACTAACTCCTTCTTCGTTATATTATATAAAGGATCCTAAGGAATCTCTAGCTCTCTTCCTTCTATCCTTTTTAGGGGAATTAAAAAGTCTATTATAGGTCCGCGGGAGGGGGGTAGAGTATTAGAGAGTCCTTTTTTAAATACCTTTTATAGGTCTTTAAGAAAGTCTAGTAGTAGTTTATCTATATTAACTATTTCTCTCTTTTTAAGGGCTTTCTTAATATCTTTTATTAATACGGTAAACGCTTAAAATTTATTACTTCTTTTCTTATTCCTTTAGCAGATATTTATAAACGTATAGTAATTAACTTAAGAAGGAGTTAGTTTAGTTCTTTCTTAGCTCCTAATTCGGGTTCTAGAGGCTATAATATATATAGACTTCTTCTATAGGGCTATAGTTACTCTATTTCTATCTATCTAGAGTCTTCCTAAGATAATATCGTATTCCTTATCTTCTAGACTAATATATAGGAAAACTATTTCCTTATAGCTATAAATATTAAGCTCTACCTTAATAAACTCCTTTACGCGGTATAATTCTCTATTAATTCTAGTAACGAATTACGTCTCTAGTATTCTAATACGCTTAGTTCTACTTCTTCTTATAAAGTTCCGTAATATAAATTTATAGGTAAGATATCCTAAGTTAAGTATAGTATAAGCTTTCGTAGTTTTATTAACTAAAGTATATATAGTTATAGAATCTCTATTAGGCTATTTTACCTAGAACTATTAAAATTCCTAAAGTAGCTTCTATTCCTTTATTACGCGCTTTTACGCGGAGGGTTTTAGTTTTCTAATTAATCTAAGTCTAAGGCGGATACCTCTTAAAGTTCCCTATTAGTAGAACCTTTATCTATTCCGCTTTATACTACGTTTACTTAGGCTAGCCTTTAAGTAGGAAGAAGGGAGTAGTAGGAGAAAAGGTAATTACTATCTCTATACTAGAGGTACTCCCTAGCTTTTCTTTATTACTTTAGGACTTTCTTTATTACCTATTTTACTTACTACTAAGCTAGTCTTTTAGGGCTCTTAAATTATATATTATAAGTACGGGTTAGTTCCTAATCTATTATATTAGGATCCTTCTTCGTGCTTAGGATAAGTCTTATATTACTATTTTTACTTTAGATTAGATTTTTGTTTACTTCTCTTACTTAAAAGGTATATTACTTAATTATCTATCCTAAGGAGATCTAAACTAGAATTATAGCGGCTTTTAGCTCTAGTCGCAACGCTTAACCGTAGATACTACGGAGCGTATTATAGTTTTCTATTTCTCTAAAATCGTAGGCTAGCTACTAAAATCGGGTATTAAAGGTATTAAGAGATTCCTTTATTCCTTAGGAGATAGAGATAAGCTTTACTCTTACTTTATCTACTTCTAATTCGTCCTCGTAATTTTAGTAGAGGTGCGCCTATATTTCCTCTTTCGTTACTCTATTATTCTAGTAAACTAGAGTAAGGGTATAATCTACCGCGGGGCCTTCTATCTAACTAATAATATAATACGGGATAGGTCCTAACTTCTCTTAGTCCTAGGAAATCTTATTAACTATCTAGAATTTCTATTATTTCTAATATCTCTAGTTACTCTTAAAGGGGGCCGGATCAGCGATTTTATATTTTATTACTAGAGCCGGAGTAATAATTAGAGAGGGAGGACTATTTATTTATAGCGCGAGTAATTGGTATACTAAGGCCGTAAGGGAGTAGACTTAGTTCTATAAGTTTAGGGTATTTTATAGGTTAGGGGTTAAAATTAGAGGATCTAGAATTTTTGCTTTCTAAATTCTAGCGATCGTAATAAGGTGCTTTCTTACTAGTCGGATCTTTTCCTTAATCTCTTAGGAGTCGTAGCCTTGTTCCGCTAGATACTAGCGGAGATCTCTCTCTATAATTACTTCTTCTGCTCCGCTGTTAAGGAGTTTCTAGAATTCTTTCGCTAGCTCTAGGACGTTTACGTTCTACTAGGCTAAGGTGCCGTCTAAGTATCCTTAGAAGGTTATACTTACTAGTTCCTTTTAGAGTAGTAGTCTATTTTATATTAGTAATCGAGTTAATTATAACGGGCTAGTCCCTAAGGGTAAATACCAATTTCTCCGAAAAGTATAGAATTAACTCGATAGCTCCTAAGATCTATAGAATAGACGGTTTATATATATAAGGTAAATAGGGGTAAGATCTAAACTAGGACTAGTCCTACCAGTTTAGTATTTAGTCCGCGCTTGGCGAAGGAGGTCCGCGCTTGGCGGAGGAGGTCCGCGCTGCCGGAGGAAGTCCGGCACATTGGTAAGGAAGTCCGCGGTGTCGGAGCAAGTCCGTTTGGTTGGAAGTTGATCCATGGGCCCGAAGGCAGGTCAGCCTGAGGTCTTATAGGTTTACCCTATTACACTAACTACTAAGGGAGCTAAAGATTAACCTTAGTAATTCTCTTATTATAATTAATTATAATAACTAGTAAATAATCTAACTTATTACTAAAGAGATTATTAAGTTATAAATAAAGCTCCGTTATATAGATATTTATAATTATTAGCTAAGATAAGAAGTTATACTAGAGACTATTAAGATTAACTATTAATAGTTAGAGGATATAGTTATAGATAGACTTATAAAGGCCCTACTAGCTAATAAGTAGAGCAAGTTTCTAGATAAATTAGGACTTATAGAGATTAAGGATATAATTATAAATAAAGAGGCTAACCTACTTAACCTAAAGTAAAGAATAGAGGCCTTTAAAATTAAACTATAAAGAGTAGAACTATCTAATTACTAATAGATAGTCTCTAGCTTAAGGATAAACCTAAGCTAAGGGGGTATATTAGATTATATAGCCCCTTATACTAGTAAAGGGCTGGGTTACCTAAGAAATATTCTACCCTTACCTGAGGTACAGACTACCCTGGCTTAGGATGCGATTATATAGTTGCAGAGAGGTTTTTACTACTTGAAAAAAACGACCTCAGTTCAATCAATAGATCATTCCATCTCATCAACAAGACCCTTCAATCTGACACCTAGCGTCGTTGCCGCCGGCCAATTGATCGATCGAGCACGGACGCGTCAATGACCGTGCCACGCATCAGCCCGGTTGACATGCCTTTGGACCGTCACACTCACTTCCCGCAATGATATAGTGTCTCTACAACATGTTGAAATTTGGTCAACGAGCATGTACTCGCTTCAAATTTCCCTCTAACGTATCCCGAATTTCGCGCTTCCAGAGTACGAAGATGAATGCCAGCGAGCTCTTCGAGGAGGAGCGCCTTCCGTGGTACAGCCATGATCAGTTTTATCCAGTACGAACTGGTGAGGTTCTCGATTCTAGCTATAAGGTTATTGGAAAACTCGGTTACGGTACATACTCCACAGTCTGGCTGTGTCGGGATATCCGGTATGTTTGGCCTTCTTCACCCCCACCCTTCAAAGTCTGATCATTCATGCACAGAGAACGAGGCGCTGGCTTCGTCGCTGGCTACGTCACTGTCAAAATTTATACCCGAGATGCCGAAAAGTATACACAACTTAATCGAGAGCTGGATTTTTACGAACACGTCAGTTCTATGGAATCACAGTATCGCGGCCAAGCATACATCCGCGGACTGTATGGTGAATTCGAGCTCGACGGTCCGACTGGCAAACATTTGTGCTTGGTTCATCCACCCATGCACATGACTATTCGACAGCTCCAGTATCAGAATTCAGCGGACGCAGCCAATGTGCTAAAGGCCCTGTCGTTCTTACACGACGAAGCTAAGGTCGTACACACAGGTACGGCAGGATGATGCAACATAATCGAATTAACTGACAAGTTAGACATCAATCCTGCCAATATCATGCTGACTGTGGCTGATGGGACTATTCTGGAAGACTTCGAGAAAGCTGAAGCAGAGAACCCATCACCATCCAAAGTGATCAACGACACACACACCATTTACCGTTCCCGCAAGCTTCGCCTTCCCACGGGTGATCTTTGGGGCCAACCAGTTCTCTGTGACTTTGGAGAAGCGCGGATAGGAGATTCCCACTCCGGCTTAATTCAGCCCGAGCTATATCGTGCACCAGAGATACTTTTCGAGATGGAGTGGGGCTCTAAGGTGGACATTTGGAGTGTCGCCATGTTAGTAAGTATTCAATCCTATTGCAAGGAACCCTCAATGACCTACTCTTGATTAGGTGTGGGACTTACTTGAAAATCAGCATCTATTCGATGCCCGTGACAACGACGGCAAATCATCAGGGACACATCATGTTTCCGAAATAGTTGCATACCTTGGAATGCCTCCGCTTCAATACACGCAAAACAACGATATAACAAAGAAGGTCTTCGACAAGCAAGGTTAGTCACTGAGATCGTCCCGACATAGACTCTGCTAAGTTCAATAGGACACCGGACGGGTGGTTCCAAGAGTGTAACTATTCCTAAGATCTCCCTCGAGGAAAGAATCTCGGTGTTTGAAGGGGAGGGAAAGGAATTGTTTCTCGATTTCATACGCTTGATGCTCAGATGGCGCCGGAAGACAGGAAGTCGGCGACTGAACTTCTGAAGCACCCATGGATGGCCGACGCTATGTAGTTACGACGGCAATCAAGCAACCATTACACTGCGAAGTCATTATCGAGGAATTTTTGTATTAAATATATGTTTGGGATTGACTTACAAAAAACATATGCATCTTCACTTCACTTCCGGGCATTTCATGTCATCATCGCCGGCCTAGCAGTTGTTCTGGCCGACCTTGGCATCCGCACATGATATCGACGGTTTGGGCCTCACTCGTTTTGCTCCCGACTGTCGGCCAATTCTATCTGCGCAAGAACTCCTTTTCTGTTTAGGCAGTACGTGTCCGGAGCTCAGATATCGTCGTCCTTGAGCAATAGCATGAGTGGGGGCAGCGACATTGACATGAACACCTCCGCGCCGCAAGTCAAAGAGGTCGAGCCTATGGAATACATTCAGGACAGCCCGCGGGAGGAAGAAGTGCGCATCAATACCGCAAAGCTTGATCACAAGCTTCGAGAGCTCATTAACAACATGCACCCCAAACTATACCCCGAAACTATTCGCCTTGCAATCGAAAGACCACAAATTGAGTGCGCTACCCAACAATCTGAAGCATGTTCACAAGCGTAGAGCTATTGTGGTCGGTAAAAACGGTACGTGTGCTGGGCAGCATCTCCACGAATCTCTCCAGCAGGTTATCTCCAAGGACAACGTTCACCCCGAGCAATTACAGGCTTATACACTGGACCCAAGCTAAATGTCATCCTTTACGAACCACCAGCAAATGAGTGCGTAAAATTATTCTTCCACCTCGACACCCAGGCTCCAAACATCGAGCTACTTGCTTATAGGGTGAATAAGAACACCAGAGCCAAGACAGCATGTCAATCTCGGCTGTTCGCGGAGGACCGTCCTTGATTGGTAAATCGAAGAGCGTGTTGCTTTTGCTACCTCCAAGTACCTCGCCGACGCCTTCCTGCATTGCGCAAAAGCCTTCAATACAGCCAGCCCTGTGGGCAGACAGATGGTAGAGGATTTCGCGCAGTTGTTTCAGATGACTTGCATCATCCGTATATAAATATTTCTGGTTCTACCAGTGGCAGTGCGAGGAAGACGGTCAGGATGCTGGAGGTGATGCCATCTTCAGCCCACAATTGCCTGACATTGGCTAGTTAGTTCCTCGTTGGACGGGCAAAGAATGGGTCTTCGTAAAAAGGACAACAAGCGATGGCGTGGTGACGCTTTTAAAGCCCAGGCTTTATGACTGGTCCCCACTACAGCTTCCTACATCTGGCTACAGGAATCTATACGAGGCCAAATTTGCGTCGGCGGCAGTGAGGGGAAGACCAAATAGAACGGTTAGAGTTCGGCTCGGGAGGGGGATATCTGTGCAGCCTGAGTGGGGTTGTACGCGGTGATTAGAACGGCTGACAACATAATCAACATAATTGTAATTTTGCAGCCTAAGGGCAGAGTTCTAAGCCTGAATCTCTAAAGAATCCCTAGGCGCTCACTACGACTTCTAGTGTAGGAAGGTACGAGGATTGTGATGCTTAAATGATGTTTGTATCCCAGCACGGAAGGTGTTCCAGCACTTAGGGAGGGACGTTAGTAACAATATGAGGCCGTGGAAAAGTTCCACATAGTGTCTCGGACGAGCTACGAGGACTTGAAAGGGGTTGACATGGAGTGGATTGCTGTGGAGGTGGTTGCTCCAAAGATATACTAGTACATGAGATCGGAGTTAGCCGGACCGAAGTAGGATCGAGGTGGGCTTTTGGGCACCGTTTGGCAACATAGTGAAATCCGCGAAGCTTAATAAGAAGTGCCTTGACCCTGTTATTAAAGGTCGCTATTAGGCAAAGCCTAAAACTAGCGAACCCTGTACAAGCTATTATTACAGATGATTAAAGGATTCAGTTCAGTTGAGAACAATTGTGCTATGCTCATCGTTGGTATATCGGTGGCTTGGTGCTTGGTTGTCTGTATCATCAAACCATCCGTAGTGTGATGTGAAGATACCCCATCTTCTGTAGTAGCCTCTACGTTGTACTTCATGTGCTACCAAGACTAGTCCTACGTACAATTTGTCCCCGAGAGCCCGGGAGGTTTCATAGTATGACCCTACAGGCAAGCAGAAAATCTCGGGCTGCATGTCTGAGGGTTCTAATGGCTGGTCTGGCGTGCACTCTGCAGCTCTTGAATGACTTTCTGAGCCACAGGCCTGTAAGACGTAGGAATTTCCACGGTAAGGAGCAACAGTCAGATTATGTATGAGCTTTCCACTGAGACGAATGTACCCATCTGATACCCTGCCAAATTGACTTGTTTCCAAAACGGGCTGTGCCTCTGCCTCGATGACTGTTACTTCAGATGACGCAATCCATCCAGGACGATACTTTACAGGGCAGTTCACGGAAGCCCATGGCCATGAAGGGGCTCGGTACTCTAGAGGCTGATTCATAGCGGTGTCGCCGAGATTAGCTTCCCAGAGGAGGTCACTTAAAAGAGTAGACCTCCATAGTCCAGCGAGATAGTCCGTACCAAGTTGCTGCGCGAACAAAGAAGCAATCCCACTGATGGCAGGCAGTTTGTCCTGCTCATACGTCATTTCGTTCCTCGAATAATGCATAACTAAATTATGCCATGCAAGACTCAGGCGTCGGGTGTGGTCGTCTTCGAATCGACTGTCCGCATGGTGGTTCAGGGAATAAGTCTTCAGCTTATCTTGTATCCCAGGGTGCAGAAAGTCCCTTTGGCGTCGTTCAAATAATTCGGAAGGGTATCCAAAAGGGAAATCTTCAGAAGAGCGATTGCATCTGCACTCCCAAAAGAGCTGTGCCTTTGCAAAGCCCAATGTTCGCGGTGACAGTAGGCGCTCCTGCATTACCCATGCGCGAGTGTTAAGTTTGGCGGATTCGAAGCTGGTAGGCTAGATGTTCTGATCCCATAACTGGTAATATGACTTGAAGCCATCTGTCATGCTCTCTACCGATATGAAGCGTGAGCCCAAGTAAGAAGGTGGTCGATTATGGAACAGACCGCCGGTACAGTCGCTCGAGGAAATGGCTGCAAGATTCAACAGGCATCTGCCATACACCTTGCTCATCAGAGACGATTCGACATTCCAGTCTTTCTTCGAGTCCTGGATGATGCATAAAGAGTCGATCCAGAGGTACTGGATCCCGAACCTCCAAGTAGCATAGATGGCATCCTGGAAGGTCTTTGGCAAGGCATCTATAGGTATGCCATCAATGAGTTCACTCAGATTGCTCCGTAACAGCCTGAAGGGCTGCACAGAGCCCCAACAGTGGCTCAAGGTAGTATAGTGTACGGAACTCTGCCAGCTGTCGGTTTTTCTGAGTTTTATTGTCGTGGGAATTGATGTTGCTGGTCCTATATCGAGCAGCCGACTAGGTGCCCAGTCCCCCAAAGTATCAACGCTGTTGCAGTTGTCATGATTGTGCATGCACTTGCGCAACCATTTCTCTGCTCTTAAGAAGCTGCTTTCTGAGTCTGTGCTTTGATCATCACCGTTCAATCCACAGTCTGCTTCGTGGGTTTTTGAAATGCGCCACAGTCGGAACTTGATCTCTTCTTGAGAGATAGTGACCCGCAGAAACGGTCTGTCGATATCCTCTTGCCACTGCAGGTTTGTGTTGTAATATTCCTCAATGACCAATCGGAATGTGACAGATTCGCCGTTCTTCTGGGCAACGACCAGTAGATCTGGCTTTAGAGATCTGAATTTGCATACGACTGTCTCGCACACACTGCAGCCCATAGCAGCTGTCTGTATCACTCGAGAGATGAGTCTCTCACAGTCTAAGCTGTCCTTAAAACGTCGCCAGCTCTCATCGCCGTAACAGTCATCGTGGTGATTGCTCTGCAAGAAATCGCTACAATCTCCGCAAAGCGAGACGTCCATGATGCTTCCAGAGGTGCAATTGAAGTAGGTATATGCTGGGGAACAAGTCCAATAATACAGACAATTTGAAGAAGGGCAACTATCGCAGATTAAAGGATTTTTTGGGAGACTCCCCGCGCAAAGCTGACTTTGCCTAGCTGTTGTTACGATCTGTGGTATTGAACCGGCGGTGGGCAGGATAAAAGCGCGAAGCAGGGCACGGGGTTGCTCAGCTTACGGGTCGCCCCAGCCGAGCACGTTCGCGCACGCACGCGGGTATGCGCCCATGTTCGCACATGTTCACGCATGTTCACGCATGTTTATACATGTTCACAAATGTTCATACATGTTCGCGCACACGGTACGCACTTATACAGGCACGCTGGTCCTTGGTGCAGTTTCCTTGGCACATTGAGAAATATCGCACGGTAGACTGGTGATTACCCTCATCGCATACGGTAGGTAGTAGCCCGATGCCGTCATTCGACTGCGCCGGCCACTAAATGCAGTGGCTTGAGTAGTGGTAAGAGGTATGTAGTCGAGAGCACGAGGGAGATCAGCGGCACCCTCTTCCTTGGCTGTCCTGGAGCTTGTTCCAGAGGAGCTATAAGCCTCGGCTTTCGTCCATCGGTTGCATTTCTTTAGTGTTCTTGAGTCCTCCTGCTAACCTAGATGCTGCATCTTTGTTCCGTGACGTGATCAGGATCGATCCGTTTGGGCCTTGAGGGAGGTAAGCTTCCAGTAGTACCGACGAGCTTTCGGAAGACCTGGAGAAGAATGTCTAGACGTCGTCGACGTTGTCCAGGACTATCACCCATCGGCCGTTTGTCTCGTCACACAGCTAGTTGCGGACTAGCCGCAAGATATCGATCCTTACATAGAGAACCTGAACAAATCATGTGATATCTACCACCGCGCTGGGCGACGCAAGTTGCCTCGCAGAAATTCAAAGACCACTTATGTCTGTACTTTAGGACGACTCGATTCCAAAAATTCAAGTACTCACTGTTGTGATGTTTTATCGCCTCAATGCAGTCTCAACGTCCTACATGTCTTACCTACCTCAGAGGTGCTTACGTCACTGCCGATATCGACGGCTCGACTTCGGCACCCCTTGGGTTTAACAGGTTCCC
Source organism: Acrocalymma vagum (assembly GCA_028476805.1). NCBI lineage: Eukaryota > Fungi > Ascomycota > Dothideomycetes > Pleosporales > Acrocalymmaceae > Acrocalymma > Acrocalymma vagum. The sequence goes on from JAQGEP010000045.1 coordinate 14,997, forward strand.
CACCTACATAGGGTGCCTATTCCAAAAGCTTCAGCTGGTCACGTGTTGTTCTTGAAACTATCAAGCTTCATGTCTTGTTCCCCTGTGGCTTAGACAGAGCCCACCTGTAGCGTGTTCAGCCGCTCTTTTTTGCACTCTATGAAGGCAATCCATATATACCTTCCTTCCTCGCTTCTCCAGCCTCGAATTCCATCCCTCAAACCTTCTCCTGTGCATCTTATATATTCTAGCCTTGCTCTGATATCAGCGATCAGAAGCCTATCCCGCACACCGACGAGGAGATGGCAAACCCGTTACCGCCAGATCGACGAGGCTATGGCTCACTGTTTCGAACATCAGAGGTGATGAACGTTCCTGCCCGGATCCTCATCCCATACCCGGCAAGCTTTCCAAATGCACACGATGACCTTCTACAGGACACTTTGTGCAACATCTGTGAAACGCGTGGTAATGTCAAGAATTTTGATCCGCTTGCGATGGGCGATGGAACACTGGAGGATGCACCTGAGACAGGTCGAACATATTTGTGGTCAACTCCAATGCTCGAAAGAAACCACAGATGCTCCCTGTGCAGACTGGTATGGAGGACCATGCTACCTTATTTCCGAAAATTATTGAATGATGGTCCGCCAAACGCGGTAATAGGTTTGCATAAGAGTGTCGAGCCTAGTGGCGCTAGATGGATTGAACTGATTGCGATGGTTTTCAAGAATACCTTGGACAATCAAGATCAGCGTGGTAGTGGACAAGTCGTAAGTACAATTCAGATTGAGGCCTCATGGCAACGACTGATAGTCAAAGTTCATATACGAAGACGAGCGTATCCCACATTTCATTGTTACACAACGGGCGATGAGCGATTATTCCATTGCGGGAAAAGCGACTTTGCAAGAGTGGCGCCAGAGCAAGATACTCCGGAACGATGAAATTGACTTTGCTCTGGTGAAGAGATGGATAAACCTATGCAAGCACGACCATGGCGCGGCGTGTAACAGGTCAGAAACAGGGAAGTCACCTGCCAAGAGACTTCTTGATGTGGAGAAGAATTGCATTGTTGATGGTTCAAATGTCGACGAGTATTTCACATTGAGTTATGTCTGGGGTATGGCTGCGCAGTTCATGCTTACCAAAGACGTGGTCAATGACTCAACAAACGAAGGCTTCATCAACTCCATTGGCACTAAGATTCCTCAGAGCATAAGAGATGCAATGCAAGTCTGCCGAAACATAGGAGTGCGTTACCTCTGGGTTGATGCACTTTGTATCGTCCAGGATGATGAGCAAGACAAAAACGACCAAATCGGGTTGATGGACGAAATATACGGGCATGCACTAGCAGTCCTAATCGTCGCTGCTGGAGATGGCGCCGAGCACGGAATACCTGGGATGGGCCAGCGAACGAGAGCATTAATTAACTGTGAAGAGGCCGTGGATGGTAAAATACTAATGACCTCTTTGGCCTCAACGACAGAGTCAGCCAAACGATCCCATTGGAACACTCGAGCTTGGACATACCAAGAGTATATCCTCGGCAACAGGCTCCTTGTTTTCACTGAGACATATGTCTTTTTCAGATGTGCACAAGCCATATTCAGAGATGGGGAAGTTTTTTCTACCACGGAGGAGCCAACATCGGTGCCAGCTCAGTCGAGTGATGACTGGATCTCGGTGACAGCGAATGACATACCAGAAGATATGGATCCAAAGGAGGTTTGGAAGCAATACTATGATGGCTTATTGGTCTTCTATCTCCGCCGCAACATGAAGTTCGACACAGACTCTCTTTCCGCCTTTTCTGGTGTCCTCAAGGTGCTGTCGAAGAGACTTGGTCCGTTCCACCATGGCCTCCCCAAGAAATATTTCGGTCGCTCATTGCTCTGGAATGATGCTCACCATGGAATCTTCGAGAGACGGAAGTGCTGCCCAAGCTGGTCATGGGCCGGATGGAAGTGGAATTTCGAATTTTTCGACTCCCAGAAAAGCACAGTCGGGGCATATGGGTACAACATGCCTAGGGAATCAGTGCCGATGGAGTTTTTCGTTTTTGATGACGAAGGAAAGCTCCAGCTGTTCTTCCATGAAGGACCAGAAGTGACAGAGGGGGTTCCCGAGACTAAACAGAAAACAAACGAGCTCATGGATTGGATGATGATGGCCAATCAACAGGTGCAGGCACATCCTGATCTATCCTCCGAGGAGCTCACTATGAAACTTTTGGGCAACATGATGAGGAAACAGGCACTTGGGCAGACACAACCAACAAAAGAGAGCGAAGAGCAAGAGAAGGAATATATAGCCAGATTGATGGCTCAACTGGAAGCACCAGAAGATTACCAACATGTCAACTGCAAAAGCCAATTAAAGCAACATACGTGTCCGGGTCACCTCCTAGCCTTTTACACAAGCGTTGCCTCTTTGAAGGTGCCATTTTTAGCCAACCAAAAGGCTGAGCAGGGGTCTGCACTTGATTATGATGTGCATGATCGTGATGGACAGCGACTTTTTAGCTGCTATATCGACCCTGCTTGGCGGTCGAATCAACCTGAGTATCTGGAGTTTGTTGTAATTGGGGTAAAGGAAGGGGGTAAGGGAGTGGCATTACTGCTCCTTGAAGAGATCGATGGGATTCACTACCGAGTAAATTGGAATTGGAAATGGTCGCAACACCTGGAGATCAAGGTCTGGATGGCGCAGGATCCTGTTCAGAAGCTGATCATTTGGGGTTGATCATGTCGACTGATGCTATAAAGCCGTACTCACCAAATTACAGATCAGTGGCTGCTGCCAGTCGGACGGCTTGCAATAGGAGTGATTCACTTGTTTCCTTCTGTTTGGAAATACCCGCTCTGTATTCGCAGCTTTGACTCGGATGATAGCCTGAGGCAGGGTCTCATTTGATGTTTCGTTGTGTCCACATCTCTCTCTCGAAGTCCAGGTCAGGAGTGCGCGATCCGTACTCTGCTTGACAGCTCTCATCCCTTCATCATAATACTCTAGCTGCGTCCTGTAGTAATGTTTGTCCCGCTGCACCCCTCGCTGCAAGTCAACATCGCTACGATGAAGCTGATCCTCTGTACGAAATGGCGTGCGCAGGCCACAGGGAGGTGCTTGGCCACGATCATCCGAGCACGCGTGCGTGTCTCGAACACTATTCAGAGATGCTCGTATCCTGTAAGGAGTATCGCAATAAGGTAGTTCTCGGCAACGACGGCGTCCTAAGTACGGAGGCACGCCTGCATTCGAGATGGTCACGTGGTCTATTAAAGCTTGGTATCGGACCTTCCAAACCTGCTGCATGAAAAGGAATTAAGCATACGATGTCAATGATTATGCATCATATCATGGAATTGATGAGCATGATGTAAAGAGTTTATACCGAGAATAATGAGCCATTTATCTTGAATATGACGTTGTTGTGTCGGACGGCATTCAGCACCTTTCACTTCATATAGTCTTTCGCTTCCTAGGGACGGACGTTAGTCTTCTCTAGTCAGGAGTGCTGTTCTCAGAATGAAGGGAAGAATAATTCACATGACTTACAAGTCTTTAAGGCAACAATGCTGAAGTTGATTATGTAACACAGAGACCAATGTTAAATACGCATTTATCCTTGTGATGCGCTAGGACGGAGTAGGATATAGGACATAGTGATGTCTTATGTCTCCCGCGTTAAGCTACCATCTCTTGAGAAAATTCGTGCTATTGTGAGCGAGTAGACAGATCATAACAAGTATTAGTTAGTGTTCCTGTTGTCTCCGTCAAAGCTTCAGCTTTTAATTCACGTCGTGCCCTAGAAACTTTCCGTACTTCACCAGCATGTGCGTTCGAGAAGTTTATACATACGGATACTCCTGCGAGCACACGAAGACCACCTAAAAGGTTTTACCATGTAGATCACCGTGCACCACAATCCCAGATCGTCAAATTATCTGCATTGCTTACTTGGATGATGTAGAAGATGATCTGGAAAAGGAGGTCTTCGCACTCTAGCCAATATCAAAAACCATCTCACGGAAACTGCCTCAAAATAAATAGCCCCATGCGCTCCTAGTTGTGTATCTTTCCCGGCCCCGAGCATCAATCTAGCCATCTTAATATAACCAAATTCCGTCTATAGTATTGCCCCAGTCATTCATAGATCCTTGAGGAGTTCAAAGGCTTGCTTTCTCTTCTCTGGTAACCATTTGAGCATTGACCTTATGAAATTGAGAAACTGCTCTTTAGTTTCACCATTGAGGATCGATACTGATTCTTCAAGGGATAGCTGCGTTACAACCGTACCTCCAGCACCCTTCCAGTGTCCTAAGGCATGCCGGATTAGTCGAGTAGATTTTCATCGATCGCGTTAAATAAATGTCGATTCTCAAACAGATCCCAGATCTATTATTTAACTTCAGTGATAAGGAGGAGCATTCAGAAGCAGATATGCTCACTAAGACGGCAACGTTCCAAATATCAACACTCGAACTCCATTCCATCTCAAACAATATCTCTGGGGCACGGTATAGTTCTGGCTGAATTAGACCGCTGTGAGATTCTCCTATACGAGCTTCTCCAAAGTCACAGAGGACTGGTGGACCCCAAAGGGAATCCCTGGGTAGACCGAGCTTACGGGAGCCGTAGATGGTGCGGACATCATCGATGACTTTCGTCGGTGATGGTTTCTCTGCTTCGGCTTTTTCAAAATCATCGAGTACACTTTCGTCAGCCACCGTTAACATAATATTCGACGGATTAATATCTAACTACATTTATCAGCTAGGAAAACACAGAACCGCGAGGCCTTCTTACCTGTATGTACCACCTTGGCTTCATCATGCAGAAATGAGAGAGCGTTTACTAATTGGGATAGCGTCCACTTCAAGAGCGGTTCATTCAATCGATGAGATTGATTCCTGTACTGCAGCTCTTGGATAGTCATGTGCATCGGGGAATGAACCAGGCACAGGTGCTGACCGGTAGGGCCGGTGCTTCCAAATGTTCCAAATAGACCGCGGATGAAGGATTGGCCCTGGTGCTGAGAGTTGAGTGAACTGGCGTGCTTGTAGAACTGTAGCTCTCGATGAATGCGTGCAGATTGGTTAATGTCTCGAGTGCAGACCTTTATGATAACAAAGCCCGCATATCTTTCCCTGCATCAGCCGTACGACAATAGAATTAGAAGTGTCACGGAATGTACCTGACGTTGCGGCAAAGCCAGACTGTAGAATGTGCGCCGTACCCGAGCTTCCCAAGTACTTTGTAGCGTGAATCGAGAATATCTCCGATGCGAACCGGATAGAATGATCAGGGCTGTACCAAGAGAGTCGCTCCTCTTCAAAGGGTTGACCTGGGTCCGTTTTGGCAGTAGGGAAGCTCACGAGTTGTCTCCTTCTAAACCGTGGTACTGGTCGAGGATAGGCTCGATTAGCAAGTCTGAACATGTTGAAGAGGCCTTATCCTCAGTCTCTGATTTGACAATTAATCACGTGATAGTACGAGATTAGTCGTCCGTAGTTAGAGAGCGGATCGTACTCAAAGCTTGAAAGAGAGTAGAGAGCCCTGCTATCCTCAGCAATCCCATTGCGGTAGCGACAGTCAAAGGACCTCGCCTGCGCAAGTGAAATCCGTTGGTACTTTTGCAGGGCTATTTCGCTACGGCAAAAGATTTTCGGCACAAGGCCTTTGGATATTTGGCACACAAGTACTTAATGGATCGGCATTACTTAAGTAAAACAGATTATATGATGCCTAAAGCACTTTATCCTGCACTCGACGCAAATCAGGCTACCGCCAAGACCATCCCATGTTCTTCATGCATCGCTTACCTATCACCCAGACTTCGAACACTCTGTACTTTACATCTCACAGGTTGCCAAATATGCGTCTTTTGTATGTCGCTGACGATACCGAGAATCATGAAGCCCTTAATATATCGCTTTGTGAGTTTATTGGCGATGAGATTCCAAGTTACATCATCCTCTCACATCGATGGCGCGAGGAAGAAGTACTCTTCACGGATATGATAAGCTCGGATCGTTCGATTGCTCGGAATAAGAAAGGGTATGATAAATTGGAAGCTGCTTGTAGGCTGACTTTGGAGTTGGGCTTCAATTATTTATGGGTCGATACTTGTTGTATCGACAAAAGTTCAAGTGCCGAGCTTTCAGAAGTCATAAATTCGATGTTCGAGTATTATGGGCAATCAGTTATCTGCATTGCTTACTTGGATGATGTAGAAGATGATCTGGAAGAGGAGTTCTATTTCCAAGGAAGCTGTTGGGTATGTGTTCAGTTGCCCACACTCGCACTCAAGATTCCTCTTACTAGGACAAATGAACTAAAAATTGCATAGTTTTCCAGGGGCTGGACCCTTCAAGAATTGATAGCGCCCAAAGAATTGCACTTCTATTCCAAAGGATGGAAGAAACTGGGAACTAAGTCGTCTACCCGCAAACAGTTATCGGCAGCAACGGGGATCATAGAAGAAGTGCTTATGAATCCCGCCTACCTGGATCGAGTAGGCATCTTTGAAAAGATGTCATGGGCAGCTTATCGAGAAACCACAAGAGCCGAAGATGAATCATATTCGTTGATGGGAATCTTCGGTGTCAACATGCCACCACTTTATGGTGAGGGGAGGCAACGTGCCTTTCGAAGACTACAGATCGAAATCATGCGGCATTCTCACGACCACACAATATTCTCCTGGAACTCTCGACGTGAAACTGGAAAGATGCTAGCACGCTCAGTTCGGGATTTCATATCGCAGTATTGTTATCGAAGAATGCAACTCGAAGAGTACTGCAATAAATTTGGCTTGAAAGCTCAGGACCTGGAATATTCTGTGACCAATGTCGGGTTTCGAATAAAATTACCGCTCGCCAAGATTACTGTGCCGCATCGAAATAACATCTACCTCGCATTTCTGGCCTGTAACGTTGTGAAAGAGAATTCATTGGTAGCGATATACCTTCAGAAAGAGGAAGAGTGGGGGTTTGTACGATTCAGACGAGTAGTTTTGTATGATCGCGCCGTCTTTCATATTGCCAGGCCCCAGGACTACAACATCAATCCTGACTTCATTTACATATCTGGAGCGCCAAAGCAAGACGGCCCTCTCCCGGGAAGTATGCCTCTTGCAAGTAAATTGAGACTGCGCATCACTTGTCCCCTTCATCGAGAAGCGTACACATCCCTAGCTACTGTCGACGCAAATATTCCAAGCTATGTCGAAGCTACTGTTTGTAGAGACACATTTCGGCACGACCTTGTAATTTTCCCACACTCAATTTGGAAGAGACAGCTCATTTGTATAGTTTGCGGGAGTATCAATGGATTGATCTGGGCATATGCATGGAACTACACGCTCGATGAGAAGGATGCGACTCCAGCAGAGGAACTTGTTCAAAAGCTCCATCAAGATCTCACGTTTCCGAGCGGGCTAGCATGGCTGAGCATCAAAACCCAAATAAAGTTCTTTGAGCCAGATCCTCTGGCCATTTCGAAAATGGGGAGTCTTAATATGGATTCATTGACGCAGCGCATTCGATTAGATGAGAATACTGTCATCATAACACTAGCAAGAGGTGGAGAACTTTTGTCTTTTGATGTACTTTGAGTAACGCATCTCTTCGTAGTGATGGCGATAAGAGGCATTCAATTGCGTGAGTTGAAGCAATGGGTTAGCACTCAGTGATATGAATCAAAGACCTTACTTCAGTCGTGATCAGTGTCATGCTTTGTTCTCGAGGCAGCCATGCTTGCTTGCATCAAGGTTACCAGTCATACTAGGCGGGTCTAGATTGAATACGATGCTTTCAAATGCGGCCAATCTCAATTTCAGTATAGCTGTGAATTGCAGACTTCGCATTGGGATGTGAATCGGAAGAGGAGTAGCAAGATTAAGCTATTTGTGCCGAGGCGCTAAGCGCTTTCGGTCCCTGGATGTGAAGGATCGGGATTGAAGGATTAGACTTAGTGTGGACTCGTACAAATGTATGAACCTTAGCCTAGGATTCCTATTGCCAATTAATCATATCTGCACTAAGCTGTGACTTTATCAGAGATTTATCGACTTCATTTATAACCGTACATGGTAGAATTTTTTGCATGGGAATGCATCCATAGAGATTATATCATGGTCCTTTGGTCCCCTTGATGTAGAGGAAAATTCTTACCCTTCACTCGAAATTTCATCTAGGCAGTAAGCCGCCCTCATCTTCAACATCATCTTCAACAGTATCTTGCTTGCATTTAAATTGTTCAAAGGCTACTGAACGCGCATAGTGTGCATTGTCTAACTCCTGAGTTGGCTGTAAGATGCGCCACAAAGGGACTCGAAATTCCTCTAATGGCTACATACTGAGACGGGATGGGTCCCTATGAGACTAAGTAAGAAATTCCTACAACGAAATGGCTGATTGTTAGCCAGGAATGGAAAATGAAGATTGACCTAGATGTCTGCGGCCCTATGGACACACGTCTCTGAGACCAAACTGTACGATTTATCCTAGAAGTTATCGCCATGAAAAGAATATTCAAGCTGGGCTACTGCTTCGTCTGCTATGCGCCAATTTGCTGCGCAGACATTATCCGGGTTCCTATTCGAGTCCAGTGCGTCGATGATCCGCTGTGCCAATAAACCACCTTCCTTTCGTGGGTGATATAGTTTGCAATACGCTGCTTGAGTTATCTAGGCGATTGATGGTAATAGCAGCACGATTCGATAAATGATATGCTTCTGGCCCACATGCTACTTATACATTGAAGCCGAGTCAATCTAGCAGCCAGGCTTGATTGCTACGGATGGGCGTCGGTGAGAGCATTATATCAGTGCCAGACATGGCACGTTGACGCTGACGCACACAGGAATTCGCACCATTGCGTGCTTTTGCAGCGCCGAAGGGAGACCTACGTCAAAAACGAGGTACTCGTATTCGACACCAGATATCGGAGTCTAGAACGTACTTTAGCGAATCTTGCCGATTTATACAAGCCAAAGGGGCAGATTCTGAGCAGTGGACAAGGAGAGATTCGGAAGACGCTGGTGTTATCTCTCTATCGCTCTGCTAATATCGACAAATCTGAGTTGACGGCTCGAATAGTTCTGCATAACTATGGTAATCTACGTTCCGCAACTTCAGCTGGACCGTTAGCCGCAAATCACCATCTAGAAAGTAAGTAGACCGTCATCATAAGCACATGATCTGCCTTCCCCAAAAACCATTATAGCTTCTGCAAAAACGCCCATCAAGTTAGCATAACACGAAACCACCAATCCCATCTCACCCATATCTGTACACTTAACCTTCTTTTACGCGAGCTCATGACCACATGAATAAATCTACCTATGTACATACACTCGAAGCTTCAACCTTCCACCCCACCACCACCACCACCGCTCTATATCTATACAAACTCCCACTTGCGCATCGACGACCCCAACTTTATTTTACTTTACTTACGTAAACCTGTTCAAACTTAAGCACCATAGACGATATGTTTCCATTGATGCGTACATGCCCCGGTATTTTCTTTCGCTCTTCCAGCGACAAGAGGCCACTTCAACAGCCTCTTGTAGATTAATCGAAGGATTCTAAGTAGGCGGCTCGCGGTACATCCTTTCCTTTGCTTCAGACGGCGTCCTGGGCCACGTGGAGCTGCGCGAGGAGAGGCTATGGGCGCACACTTTGCGTACAGTCTCGTGGAGTACGGAAGTATTTATTTTTACATACCAGCGGAACAGAATAGGTTGCGAAGGCGTGAGTAAGGGTGGGTGATGGAATGCTTTGCTGGTAGGTATGGCGCTAGCTGTAGCTGTAGTGTAGCTGGTACTTTGAGTGGTGTGCGGACGCTGGAGTTTGGGGTTTGGGATCTAGGAGTTGGAGTGGAACAAAGGAGAAAATGTAATAGATGGGAAGGATGCGCATTGGGTATTGTAATGACCGTTCGTATGTGGGTCTTCCGTGGTTCGAGAATATTGTAATGCGTCAGTAGTGAATTGGCTACGACCTTCGATACTAAGCCCAAATTTATCCTAAAAAAAAGGATACAAACACGACTCTCCAAACACGACTCTCATCTCAAGCATATGAAAAGTTGACATAGCTTCTCTTATTCCATGAGTAATTCAGCGATTACTTCAAAACTTTTGTCTCCCAGACATAGTTTCCTCATCCAATGACGCTTATATACACTCATATGCACAGCAACCAACATCCAGCACCTTAATACAATAAGCCAACCTTCCAATATTCCCTCCCTATCTCACCTTCTACGGCGAAGCATCCCTCATATCACTCTTGAAACGATCCAAAGCACGCTGTTTCGTCTCCTTCCAATCAACATGCGGGCGTGGATATCCCAATTTCTCGAATTCCTCCTTTGACAAGCGGTCATAAGGTGCAAAGATAGCTTTTCCCTTAACGTCTTTGAGTTCGGGGACCCCTGTCGACAAAAGAAAAATAATTAGTGGAAATGTATTATTGAGCAATTGGTTGGTTGGGATGTTGAAAGATGAGTGAGTGGGTACGATTCGATTGGAGCAGATTGGACTTACACTTTCGAATATACTCTCCATCAGGATCATTCCTCTCCGCCTGATTAACCGGATTAAAGACTGTGTAACTGGGCTCCCACCCCTGCGTGTTATTCGATAGATCCCAGTCCACAAGAGTCTCTGCAAAATATCGTTCCCCTCTCCGATAATCAATCAAGAGATTACAATACAAATAACTGGACACATTCATGCGCAATCGGTTATGCATGTACGCCTCGTGGTTCAACTGGCGCATGCCTGCGTCGACGAATGGCTCTCCTGTTTTTCCTTCACACCACTTTTTCCAACCTTCGACATCGTCTTCCCATTGTACAAAGTCAAATTTGAGGTTTTGGGGGAGGTTCATGGCGGTGTGAGGGGTGGTGAGTGTAGTTTGGCGGTACAGTTCGCGGAAGACTACTTCTCGTACCCAGCCGTATACGCCGGGTGAGGAGCCTGATTCGGTGAAGTCGGTGCTGCCATCGTTATGGTCTTTTACTTTGGACAGTGCTTCGCGGACGGAAACGTTGCCGGCGGAGAAGTAGGCACTCATGCGGGAGGTGCTGTTCGCGGCGGGATTGCTGCGGGTGGCAGCGTAGTTGTCGATTTGTTTGATGAAGGAGTCCATTCGCTTTAGACCTGCGTCGTGGCCGGCTGGCCAGAGGTTGCGGATTCGTTTTTGGTCGTCCGAGCTGGCGAATTGCTTGTCTTTGGAGGGATTTGGTGGTTCTGAGTCGAAGAGCGATTTCAAGTCTTTTGCGGAGGAGGCGTCGTTCCTTGCAGGAGGGGGAACAGTGTCGAGGAGGTGGGGATTTTCTTTGACTACGTCAAGCCAGACTTTGTGATATGGTGTGAATACCTTCATTGGCTTCCCGCTCTGATTGTTCATGGTCCCCGGCTCTACGATCGTCTGATCATGGTATAGCGATACTTGGATGTCTTTGCCAACTTCTTTCACGAACTTAATATCCCGCCGAAGCTCATCAATCTCGTACTCGTAGTTTGCAAATACATGCGATACTTGATTGTCCTTGAGGAACTGAATCACAGACGGCACAATGTCCGCACGCTTCTCAGTATGCAAAAACACGAGCGGGATATTCAACTGTTTCAGGTCCTTCTGCATAATCTTCAGCGCTTCAAACATAAAGTCTACCCGGGCAGGGCTCGTTCCATGCCACGCCTCGTCCGCCGGACAGTTGATGTATACGCAAATCAATGGTTTCTTTGCTGTCTGTGCTAGCTGCGAGGCATGGTGTAGGGCAGTGTTATCCTGGATACGGAGATCTTTTGTGTGGAACCAATGGGCCACCTTGGAAACATCTTTGATCTCTTCCTGGGCGTCAAGTGCCTCGGTGAGATGGTCGTAGGGGAGATCTTCGTCAATCTGTTTGGCACGTTTGGTGGTGGGATGTCCCAGTTCGGAGCGGTTGTAAGCGATGCGTTTGGACATATTAGGCAACAAAGGGCGGCTGAATGCTTTTTCAGAGTAGTTGATGCTGTGAGAGATCGCGTGCTTTGTATTTGTGAAGGGGAATTGGTGATGGGTTATCGGTATAGCACAACCCGTGGGAAGAAGTCTAACTTGGGGAGAAGCAACACTATGAAGTCGAAACATAAATGAACAAATAGAACAAAGGAATGTACGATTGATGGATGCATTTTGAGGTTTGTTGGAGGGTTTGGTACCTGAAGAGAGGGGGGGTAATTTATAGTCGTGACGTAGACGAGCACGGGGCACACCAGCCAGTGCACGGTGCCTTGATGGGCAACACCAGGAACGCGGCTTCTACATGGTGCATCATCAGATCTGGAAGCCGGCAATGCAATGGCGATCGTTTAGAGTGCGGGGGGTTGCTTGTTGCATTGTAGGTATTCAGGAGATGCTCGGGTTTGGTGTGGCAGGGCAAGGCTACCCCATTGTGAAGACACAATATGGGGTTGCACAAAGGCAGTAATGTTCCCGACACACTTTGGGTTCACGCCGACAGGACTGAAAGAACTGTGTGTAATATAGAGGAAGGCATCATCGAATGAGAGCTTAGGGGGTCGAGTCCTTGCAGCTCCATTCACTGCAGTGTGCTCCCTCTACACACATTGGATAGTACTTGTAGAGAACCCCCTCGCACCTAGACTGGCAGCACAGACTCACAGAGAGGCAGGTAGGAAGAACGGTAGGGGCCTGTCGACGCCCTTCGACTTTCTTATCTCTTGGCCGCAATAGAGGCTTCGGGACGAGTGAACGAATCAAACATTTGCAAGCAGAGCACGTTAGCAGAGTCATAGCAAGATGTCAAGACGCGGGAAATGACCTTCATGGTGTGAGAAGACACCCACAACAAGGCCGAAGCGGGGGGCTGTCGGCAGTGTCGGTGCTTGTCCCGCAACGCCAACAAATCACAACACACCTCAACACAACGTGCCTCCTCACTTGCAACCCCCATCATCACCCCCGTCTGCACAACCGTCGTCTATCCATCTTTGACTGCATCTCCCATGCCACTTCCGGTAGGTCGCCCACCTGCTATGATGACGGTGGATGCTGCTTCTCAGTGCCAGCGACCGCACGGCGGGAATTGTGCCTGGCCTGGTTGCTGGGCCCGCCCATCTCCAGCACTCACAGCTCTCCAAAATGCCACGAGGACGGCTAATCATCTAACCATCCATGTGCGCCCTGACTTGTCCTTGTCACCCCCGGGCCTGAATCCCTACATAGGTGCATCCTAGTATCCTAGTCCGAATACTATGGAGCTTCCCTATTCTCCTCTGCAGCTTCGAGCTCCCTGGCCCCTCATAAAAGGCCTGCCTGCCAGCGCCTAATCTTTCTCCTCTATGTGCTGAGAGCCCACCCTCTGCTTCAACCCCCTCTGTGCCGCTTTCGCCATGAAGTCGACCAGTGCCGCCGCTGCAGCAACAGCTCTGCTGCTCAGCGTTGCTTCTGCGCAGACCTTTCGTCGCCTGGGAGCTTGCCCTACGCTTGGTACGTCATCCCACCTTACTCCTCACTCTTCGCCTCAATGCTTCTCCAATTGAGCTCGGCATACATTTTGCGTTGGACCTTCAAGCTAATCCCACCTCAGGTTGTGTCTTTCCGCCCGACCAGTAAGCCAATTGGCCCGAATGGAAGCTCTCACCAAGCTTTTGGACCCTTCAAAACAAGCGCGTGCTAACAGACCCTCCATAGAGCCGACTTCTTGGCCGGCCAGTACTTCGACATTCGCCTCGAGGTACACGCGCCCCAGAATGGCTCCGAGGCCATCGGTCTGCCTCCAGATGAGAGCTTTACCTTCACCATTGCCAAGGGTGACGGAGAGTCAAAGCCTGTAACCGAGTACTTTGATCTTGAAGAGCCAGAGGTGGAGAGCTGGTCCTTCTCTTGGTACGAGGGTAAGCTTCACTTGGGAATCCATCTTACCTCCGAGAAGCTAATTCCATTGTCCAGATCTTTTCGCTCGTGATGAGAAGAAGGCGTCTGTTGTCGATGTCCGCGCCAAAGCCTACCGCCGCGTCGCTCTCTACGAGCCTGGCGAGTACACTGCTACCCTCTCCTACAACAATGGCAGCAAGACTGAGGCGCTTTGGACTGTTCGCGATCTTGCCGAAGAACGCAAGGCCAAGAATATCATCCTCTTCATTGGTGACGGAATGACCACCAACATGATTACCGCTGCACGTCTGATTGCCCACAAGACCATCAACGGAAAGTACATGACCAAGCTGGCCATGGACAAGTTCCCCGTCCTCGGCCATCAGATGACCCATTCCATCGACACCTTCATAACCGATTCTGCCAACTCCGCCTCGGCTCTCTACACCGGCCACAAGAGCACCGTTAACTGCCTTGGTGTGTACGCCGACTCCAGCAAGGATCCATTTGATGATCCCAAGGTCGAGACCATTGCTGAGATATTCCACCGTCTCACTGGCGGTCATGTTGGAATTGTTTCCACTGCCTTTATTGCCGATGCCACTCCTGCTGGCTTGACCGCCCACACTCGTGCCCGTAGCGAGTATGGCCACGTTGTTGATACCTTCCTCAACGGCATCACGAACTACACTTGGTCCGAGTGGAACGGTCCCGATGTTCTCTTTGGCGGAGGTGCCGAGCAGTTCTACTCCCCTAAGCTCGGTGGCAAGACGTATCAGAACAAGGACTACTATGAGGAGTTTGCCAAGAAGGAGTACAACATTCTCTGGAACCGCACTGCTCTCCAGAGCGCTCCCTCTGACGAGAAGGCCCTCGGCATCTTTACTGTCTCTAACATGGCTAAGTGGCTGGACCGCAATATCTACCGCAACAACTTGAACCAGTCCCTCTCCCCCTCTGGTGATAAGACCGCTGCTCTCGACCAGCCCGGTCTTAAGGAGATGACTCTCAAGGCCATTGATATCCTGCAGGCGCGCTCCGGCGACAAGGGCTTCTTTCTCATGTCTGAAGCCGCTTCCATCGATAAAATGATGCACGTTCTCGACTACGACCGCGCCCTCGGCGAGCTTCTCGAACTCGACGACACTATCAAAGCCACCATTAAGAAGCTCAACGAGACCGACGCCCTCAAGGAAACCCTCATTCTCGTCACTGCCGACCACGGCCACGGCTTCGATGTAATGGGCTCCGTCGACACGCACTACCTTGCCGCGCAAAACGTTGACCGCAAGAAGCGTGACGCCATCGGCACCTACGAGCAATCCGGTTTGTCTCAGTACATCAACACCGGCAACCTGACCTACACAGACTCCAACTTCCCTTCCAACTGGGACCCGCGCTACACCCTGTTCCAGGGCCTAATGGCCGACCCGGATCGTCGCGAAAATTGGTCCGTTCACAAGGATGGCCCGCGTAAGCCCGCTGTTGAGCTCGAAGAGGATTCCGATGACTACTACGCCAACCCCAAGGACGGCAAGGGTGGTATCCTACTTAACGGTACTCTCCCTGTTGAGAACGACCAAGGCGTGCACTCCCTCACGGACGTCCCTGTCTTCGCTATGGGCCCTTGCCAGGAGCTCTTCGGCGGCGTGTACAACAGCATTGACATCTTTTATGGCATGGCAAACTGCTTCGGCCTTGCGAGGGGCAAGGCCCCCGCTGGTAATGGTACAAATGGTACGGGCCCTGGCTATGCGACTGGACCTGGTAAGACCGGGGAAGGTTGCAAAGTTTAGTGAACTGTTGCTAACTATTGTAAAGGATACTGAGTAATGAGAAGCTACGAGATGAGACGATGTTGATGAGCAAGCATTGAATTGGATATAATGTGAAGGGGATTAGAAGTCGTTGAAACAAAGGATATACATCACATCCCCAAAATGTCTAATCGTATTTTTTACTACCTTACACCGTACATATATACCAAGCATCATGTTTCTACATTCATGTTTTATTGCCGAGTATGTTGGTGCGGAAGTAGGTCTAAGGGTGAACACATCCACATGGCAAGGCTGGGAATAATTCGACGTAAAGTCCTGCGATATGTGCAAGACACTGGTCTTTACAGTGCTTTCGTCCAAGCCAGAGATTCTAGTGCAATCCGCTTGTACATTAACGACTCAAGACCTAGACTATCTAGTCGACAACCTGATTCTTTCCTTGCCTCACTTCTATTGGGCAAGGCCAGCCTCAAGATGCAAGCCATCCGTTCGTCTGAGCCAAAAATTGCAGTGTAAAAAATCGGGCTCCTAGGGTAGTGTCATGTGATAGTGCCAAGAATGAAACCTGCCGGGTTAGTAGGTTTAAACCCCATAGTCGAACTAGCTAGAGGAATCATCAGTTCTACACCATCTTTCATCTTCCGGCATCCAGTGCTATTGAGCGGGATAGCCGCTACAGCTAGTACCTATACCTAACCACCAAGTAATCTCCGCACTAACCACAAAGAGGTAGTAAGATATTACACAACGCTCAAGTACACCAGTACCATCTCATTGCAGTGCAGAACGAGGTGCCTGAGATATCTACCACATGGTAGATAGCAGAACTCGAGATTACTTCCTGTGGTGGTGGGGAAGGCTTGGGACAGGAGTCGGAAACGATGTATGTCTTGCGCGAGGAAGGACTTGCAATTGCTACTTCCTCTCGTCCGCGCTAAATATTGCAGTACACACGTGGAATCTCCCCGGAATACCTGCGCTACGGTTATGGCAATGCCACTACAAGTCGTCAGACCTCTCATTCACGCTAAGAATTGCAGTGCAAGCCAGGCATGTAAATGCCATCCGTGCATCGCTCTCGGAGATACTTCCACCGAGGATCTAGGCAGCCTTCTCTAACAAAAAGGTATCCAGGAATAGTCAAGGTCTCGTGTTAGAGAGGTTGGGGAGGTTTAGAAACTTACTGCAAGGCTGAAGGCGGATGATGAAGATATCAGTGCAGTACAAATTACAGTGCATGGGAGCCCAATTCCTTGGTTCCAATGGCAGCCTCGGTTTCTTCCATCCTACCTGTCTTCAGGGAAACGTAAGGCTTGATTTGTGCGGCATGCGATTTAGGAGCATTGCATTGAAATGTCCACAGCTGCATGTGCATCAACCAATCTTTAGATCCATGTCGGCCCAAATGGTGATGTATGCAGTAGCGCGACATGGAATAAGAACATTCTTGGGATCCTATTTATTTTCTATGTATTACAGTGTATCTAAGCTGTACCGTTCTCTGCTAGATTATCTTGCGTAATCTGTTCGCATTATGTTTGGATCTCCTATAGACTTTCTCGCTTCCCGGCAGAAAACCCGAGAGAATGAACCACTTGAGTTCTCGGTCAAGGCATTGAATCTGCCATAAAATGCTTCGTTTGCGCTCTGTTTTCACATGCCCTTAACTGACGTGTGGAGGATATACCTTTTGAATACTGACATCAGCATTCCGCTGCTGGTGTTCCATTACGGAAGATTGAACAGGCGACGATGGCTGGCGCTATGTGTGCATCTAAACCCGAAGAATGCACCAATAACTAATACCCGAGAGCATTTGGAAGCTGTGCAAATTTTGATGGCCAGACCAGTATGCAGCATAAATTTCAACTAGCGTAGATTAGAAGAACTATCCAGAGAGGAGCTCATGGGAATTCCACATGTGAACGAATTGGCCAGCGTTATAATATTTCCCTGAGTATATCATACATATGTAATATCGATGGACTAGCAACCTTGACACCATCTAAGATAGACGCTGCTCTCTCAAAGCACTCTTTGATCTGGGATGACAATAGAGGGGGGAGTGTAGATGAATTGGCCACATGATGCGCCGACATGGTGATGATGAAAACACTGTCATTGATCAATAAACCGACGAAAAATCGTGAGCCTTCAAGTCTCCTCACCTAGCGCATATCGTCCAAACATTGGGCGGACATTGATGGATTACCAGCTCTGCACTAGCAACGAACGCTACGTATGATTCGAAAAACTTCGAGCAATACAGAGTAAGTTCGGCCACGCTGTCGACTGAGATTTGAGCTTGGTATGCTGCGGGCCAATAGATGGATGCTTTGTACGCCATATATTGTATGCAGAGAAACTGTGAGAGTGGATGATGATTGGACATGGGCATCCGCGAAGGATCTTTGTCGAATCTGAGCAGGGCTGGAAGATAATCATACCATTCTTCAAGCTGGTGCTCGAGCTCAGCGGCAATGATAGGCGCGAATACAAGGCCACCATGAGAGGTATTGCTGACGGAAGTGGTACATCGTTGTAGCATTCTTCTCATGGCTATTTCGGCAAGGAAATATGTGAGCATTTCGCCTGAAGTACTTCCAGTAGACGAAATACTATCTGGTGAAGTGCTCGCGTCAGCCGACGATGTCGAATCCCGTGTGAAGTTCCATGTTTCGTGGCCTGATGGCAATGACATTTCATCGTCGAGTCTCCAGATCCCACTTTCAGCTAGGTCAAGTTGTATGTTCAATTCACTCTCGACGAGTAAAATAGTCCAGTATGCCCGCCGTAATAGCTCCATGGTATCTGTATCATTGGCATAAATATTACCCTTCAATATACTCTGCACCTTCATGGATGCAATCAATGCATAATCATGAGCTTGACAAGGACGAATCCGGCAGTTGTAATATATGCTTAGCAGGACGAGGCATTGTAGAGAGCGAATACTGCTTTCGGTCATGACTATTGGAAGCATAGTAAGAGCCGCTTCAATGAAGACACCATCTGGTCGCTCATCAACTGCAAGCACGGTAGAGGTCCTATCAACGAGGACCCCGATTGCAGTTACTACAAGCGCTAAGCAGGTGTCCGAGGATGGGCTGAAGTCACCATTCATGGTCGTAGCGAATTGGTCGGTAAAGTTCGGATGGAGGAAGGGATACCAAATATGGCATTTTTCTGCGAATGCTGCAAGCGCGCTCTATGGTGTCAGCTTTTGGAGAGCCGCAAAACAGTTGTGTTTACCTCATTGCGCGGTGTTGCTCCAAGACAAAGAGACGAGATGTGCCGGATGCCACGGAATTAGAGGCCTCCTTCCTTTCGATGGCCAATAAGTGGGTCGCCAGGCCAGGGGATAATCCAAAGGCATTGAGTGTAGCTGGAGTTTTAATTGTCATGAAAGGGAATTCCAGTACTGAAAATGTACTGTCATATATCTGCAATGAACCTAAGCTAGCGGGTTCATCGATGCCCTGTCGATTTTGGAGAAGTGACTCGATTCTGGAAAGCCGCTCTCGAATTGTCATGACTTCCAACTCAAGTCTGCCACGAGAATTAGCGAGCTCTTCATCATGAGTTTTGAGGTCAAGGTTGGTACCGAGTAGGTGCAGGTTGAATAGGCTCGTGGTAGATGCAGTTGAAGCCCAGCCGTGAGCAAGCAGTACACTGCGGCCTCCGCCCATCACATTTTGTCCGCCGGCTGCGGCAAGCTTCACACGCAAAGGCATTCCGTCTGCGTCCTTGTCCATTGTTTCTCCCTGGTTGGGTTTCTATAGTTTCATGATATGAAGACATGCGGTATCTGGGTTGCGAAGATAGTCTGCGATGAAGTTGGTTAAATCATCCGCGAAGGGATGAGTGGGGATTTGAAGAAATGGGCTGACCCGCGAAGAAAACCCAGAGGCCCGAGAGCATCAACTTCGCCGATCTCGGCCCTATATAAACCCAACACTGAGTTCGACTTCCTCAACTTTGGGGATGTAGAGGGTGATAAACACCTTCCCGTCCAATACTTAGCAGTGTTGGTGTATATAGCATCCGCAGATCTTGGTGCTGACCACAACTCGCTTATTCTGCAAGCCCGGTCACACATCGAAGATTCCACAAAACGTGCATCCCATCTTATTTACGAACATCTTTTAGGCTTTTGGAGAAAAGAAAGCTGTAGATATCGTTATTAGAAAACCAGACAGAAGGGATATCTTAAGAAAAAAAAAATCACAAAATTCGAATCAAGAGCTGCCTGCAATGCCTCAATTTCAAGATGCCTAATATGCTTACCGAGTCTGTGCAACAATGTCAACATGTAGACCAATATGTCGGCAACTACTTTTGTAGCAAATATGAAGTCTCTACCGATATGTTTATGCCTATGGATACTTATGTTCATTCTTTCGCTTACACCCCTCATAGGCCTCCGTCCATGGCTATTTTCGAATCGATGACCGATAATCTCCTGCTTGGTAGCCCCTACCGTGGGAAGAGTTTTAGAGAACATCAAACCCAGACTATTTTAGCCTATTCTGCATGAGTTTAACGACATGGGGAAACAGTTCATCGTTTTCCTGGGATTCCGTGATGCAGGCTAGCATGTTGCAAAACTTCTTCGGCAACGCTCCACCGCATACCTTGGTGTAGTGATTACCAACGCTAGAGGGTTTGAAGGCACAACAGAGACAAGAAGACTTCATCTAGAGTAACTTTGACTACTTGCCAGTAAAGTGAATTTATTATTTATTTTCTTTGGGAACCAGGGCATAGAATTTATGTCATTAAATACATTCGTGATTGTATGAACAAGTTTCTAGCCGCCTCTTGGTGCTATGTTTTCTATATGAAGAATCTCACTCGCAGGTGATGAACAATAATTACCAGTGCTCGCGAACTCCACATGTATCTGCCTTGATATCATATCGGCCTCTGACATTGATTTTTTGTCCGGATGTTCCAAACACCTTCCTGGCCACTTCGGCTCTGTTTGAGATATGCCGAAGGTCCCTGCCAGTGTAGCATTTGCCGGAATGCTAAAAGGGAGGATCTGAGACCTTCGATGATGGCTCAGGGCGTCTAAAGCCGATTTGAAATCATCGAGGATGATACTGTCAGTGAAACATTTGAAGACGAACGCAAATTTCCAGAACGGGTTAATGACACCGATTGGAATCACTGGAGTCACTGACAGAAGGTCAATGACGATGCAAATGATACTGAGGGTCATGCAGAGAAGTAGGATGCCGAAACGAGAAGAGACTTTGACGATTTCGACGAAGCCAAGTTCGTAGCGGAATTTTATGTTCCAGAATAGATTGACAATCGTGAATATCCACCATGGATCACTGGTCACGTATGGTTAGCAGTATATCAAATATGGTCAATGGGTAGAATCGGGTCACGTACCGGAAGACAGCCTCGTAAGGTCGTGTGGAAACAAAGAGACGACTGTTGGAGGAATTGAAGTAGGTGAAATTTGCGTAGATCTCCAGGATCCAATAAGGTTGAACTAAGAGGACAGAGCCAATGTATAGCAAACTCCCTCGGCGTCCCAGGAACGGCTTGTTTTTCATCCACGCGATGACATTGTGTAGCGTCCAAGATGTGATAAGCAAGATGACAGTTGAGGAGAGGAACCAGCCATAGACTGGAGGGTCAAAGAAGATGAAGAAGCCATTAGGAATAGCAAGTACGAGCTGTGAAATCCCAATATCAGCAGCTAGACCGCCAATGTTGAAACCGGAACGTTGCTGACCTCGATCAAGATAAGCTTGTGAAGAAGGGAGCCACTCCGCATATTCGCAAGTGTGATTCCACACATGATTATCAGAGCACCGACCATGAAACCCTGCGACCATGCTTCTAGTGTCAATCTCGCGGAAGCCGACGGCTTAGCTTGCTCATTTGATGCTGCGTGGGCCATTTCTATGGCCAGTATGGTATAACAATGGGCGCAGAGTGCCACGAAAGAAGAATCTCATTCTGCAACCCTTCGTCATGAAGAGTGGAGACTGGGGTTATGTACTCGCACGGCTGTTGCGTGCAGGGGAGTGAACTCCACCTCGGTCGAGACCCCAAACAGGATTTCCCTCCGATGCTAAAAATTGTGGCTTGCTACTACGAACGTCAGGCGATCGCAAGCGTAGCAGCCACTGGGGCAAAATACGCTAACATCCCGCACTTTGGAGATCCCTGTACTGATCACTTGCTGATATACCTCCGGCGCTCTTCATCATTCCTTATCGGCGAGACTGATCCTTATCATCTCTAGCTATCCATTATGTTTTTCGTGCTTAATTGCTATGTCTAATCTACACAGCGTAGAGAAGCTTAGGAAAGGTATGTTCCTGGAGTTAACCAGTGAGCTTCAGCGTCCCGACGAAAAGTCAATTTACGCTTTTGTTGATTACTAACAGTCGTAATATCTAAGACAATTGGGCAGCAATTCAAGCCTCACTCCCGTAGAACAAAAGGCTTGAAGGGAAAAGGATGCTATTTTTCCTAACCACCAATACAATCTAGTGGCTTTGCAATTTGCAAACTTTTCATCCACTTGTTGGCCAGGCCATACTCAAATTCATCCTATTGCAATGATTGTCCACATACGGGATCCAGAGGAAACATTGCATGCTTGTAACATGAAGCTACCGTAAAACCACATCTGAAATTGTCCAACGTGATCTCACTGTAGATGGAATCGATCTATCTTTCGGCTGGGGCTGAAAACTCAGAAACTCCCGTGGTCCCGCTTCCCATCTCTAGTATTTGTGAACTCAAAGTACTACTAGGGCATCCATACTGGGTAGCGACGTACCTTTACCTGTCCCTGAGCTCGTTCCTTTGTACCAAGTACTATCCTTTTTATCATCTCATCAGAAACTGGGAATTCATAGAATGGTAGAAACTGTTTCTGGTGGACCGAGAGTTGCGGCATTTTCTCTGTGTGGCTGAACGTTGAGCCGGCCTTGAATACGGGCAGCCACAACACCTTCCCAAAGTAGCTGATCTGGAAGTTGAGGGCAACAATTCAGACTCACCTTTGGGTAAAGACGACATCCTAGGTAAAAGTACGACATAACATTTGCGTCAGTGCACTGCATCAACTTCTCCGCATAACGTCAGTGCATTAGGCCTCAAACCTGGGCCTCTGGGTAAACTAGCAGAGGGATGGTGTCCACGTTCATGCGCTCTCTGCTGAACGAAAACCGGGCATGTCGGCACTCCAGTCTGCAGCATGCAGAAAGCATTCCAGGCTCCCTGGCTGTGGGTTAGCAAGCTAGAACATTGATGAACTTGAACTGGAATAGCTTTAGAAGGACGCTAGAATTTAACTGAAATAAACCACAGCCGTGATCGTCTTAGAAATGCGCTACCTACTGCAGTGCGTCAACGTCGTCCCTTGGCGTCCTGTCAAATGTTCTCTGCCGCGTTTCTAGAAGGCGTTGATCCTACCGAACATCCTACCGAGCCTCAAGCCATGCAGATGGGCCGAACCGAAGACTGGGTAGGAAGGTCGCGGAGAATTAGGGAACTCCGCGATAGCCTTGAACTAGTCTATGCCTTTTAAGTATATCAAAGTCTACTGATTCGCCTAACCTTGCTGTGCATGACTCGATCAAGCAAATGAACACGTGAAAATCAGCATACACTCTTTCAATCGTTGGCATCGAGTCTCCACACCACACTCCTCTGTATGACTGAGATGCGGGAAATGATGAACTTCCATTTTTACGAGTAAACAACATCAAAGCTTGGCATTCACCGGCACGATGGCCTTTTGTGTGGGGGCCTCAATATCCCCGCGATTCAATCTTGCAAGGGCCACTGATGGCGCATGCCATTTCTCCCTCTCCCCCAGTAGCCGTGATGCGGAGAAATGTATGTGGAGATCCCCACTGGGGAATCGCTATATCCTGGTAAATCAAAGAATGAATCTGTATATAAAGTAGGTAAGTCAATCCCGCACCTCGTCGCAATTTCATCGCAATTTTGTCTTGTCCATTTGCTGGCATTATTTTCATTTCCATCGCCTGGGATGTCTTCCTGCATTCGACGCGCTGTAGTCCTAGGACTCTGCGCACTACAGACTGCATTCGGTCAGACGTACACGGAACTCTACCGACCGCAGTATCACTTCACTCCCAAGGAGAATTGGATGAACGATCCGAATGGGCTGATTTATTACAATGGTGTCTACCACATGTACTATCAGTATAATCCAGGCGGGACTACCTGGGGAGCCATGTCTTGGGGCCATGCCACCAGTCGTGATTTGACCCATTGGGAGCATCATCCAGTCGCTCTATTGGCGCGCGGCTTTCCAGACAACATCACTGAGATGTTCTTTTCTGGATCTGTTGTTGCAGATACTCAAAATACAAGTGGATTTGGCACCAATAACAAAGTGCCATTAGTTGCAATGTACACATCTTATGTAGGCATCCAATATTCGTTTCCGTGGCATTGCTGACAGTCTTTCTCCCAGTATCCCATGTCTCAGACAGTTCCAAGTGGGAAAAAAATCCGTGAGGGCCAGCAATCACAGTCTATTGCTTACAGTCTGGACGAAGGTCTTACATGGACCACGTATGAGGCCGGAAATCCCGTCATACTCGATCCCCCTCAACAATATGCCGACCAATATAAGGATTTCCGAGACCCATCTGTGTTCTGGCATGATTCCAGCAAGAAGTGGATTTCAGTAATTGCTTTGGCCCAACTTCACAAGATACTCATTTATACATCTTCAGACCTCAAAACTTGGACTTATGTCAGCGAGTTCGGTCCAGTGAATGCGGCTGATGGAGTTTGGGAATGTCCTAGCATATTCCCACTTCCTCTCAACGGAAATAACGCAGATACGAAGTGGGTCGCACAAATTGGTCTCAACCCGGGCGGACCGCCAGGTACCATTGGATCCGGAACGCAATACGTTGTCGGAAACTTTGATGGGGAGAAGTTTACCGCAGACTCAGATAGTGTGTATTCACCACCAACCATTCCAGCCGATAGCGTTGTATTTCAAGATTTTGAAGGTTCTGGAAGTTTTGCCGACCTTGGCTGGACCGCTACAGGCGACCTAGTTAACGCCGCGCCTGTAAAAGGGACAGCTCCGGGACAACAAACGGTGACCGGATATATTGGGAGCCGCCTCGTGAACACTTTCCTTGACGGAGATGCTACTACTGGAACACTCACATCGCCTTCTTTTAAGATATCCCATAAATACATCAACTTCCTCATCGGTGGGGGCTATGCCCCATATCAGACAGCCATCAACTTGAAGGTTGGCGGCCAGATTGTTCGTACCGCCACAGGTGCGAACAATGAAAAGCTCATTTGGCACGGGTGGGATGTCAGCGCCTTCTCAGGCTCGACTGCTGTCATTGAGATTGTCGACTCCTTAACAGGTGGATGGGGCCATATCAATGTCGACGAGATTTCGTTCTCGAACACGCTTGCCCAAACTCAAGAAGCAAACTGGGTGGACTATGGTCCAGACTTCTATGCTGCAATTCCATTCAACGGGCTTCCCATCACCGAGCGAATTGACATCGGCTGGATGAACAGTTGGCAGTATGGAGCAGTGATTCCCACGAGCCCTTGGCGGAGTGCAATGTCAATTCCGCGACAACTCTCGCTCAAGACAGTCAATAACAAAGCAACTCTTGTACAGGAGCCAAAACAAAACTGGACGTCACTAACGCGTTCACCCATCTTCTCACGTTCGTGGGATACCGTACAAGAAGGCACCCAGAAGTTGGACTTTTCTGGAAAGACATTAGACATCACGATCACCTTCTCCGACCGATCCCCAGCAACTTCAAAATCGCCTCAGTTTGGTCTTCTTCTGCGGGCTACTTCTGACCTTTCACAACAAACACGTATTGGTTATGACTTTACGACGAAGCAAATCTTCGTCGACCGGTCAAAATCTGGAAATGTTGCGTTTGACAGCACGTTTCCAGCAACATTCTATGCGCCGTTATCTGCAGATACGCAAGGCAAAATTACGATGCGCATTCTTGTCGACTGGTCATCTGTCGAGGTCTTTGGGGGATCAGGAGAGGCGACTCTGACCGCCCAAGTCTTTCCTAGTGACGATGCTGTTCAAGCTCAGCTCTTCTCAACAGATGGTAGCACCAAGGAAGTCAACATTAGTGCCAGTAGCATTGAGTCGGCGTGGAATTAAGAGAGTATGGGCGCAATGACCATGCTATTAGTCTACACTAGAGTAGTTCTTGCATGGATCCTTACACACTCGATTATAAGCAGGGCAGGATACAAAGCGTAGACCGTTTGAAGCCCTTTTGATATCTGCATTTGTGTCTGTGCGAGTGTGTTAGTGAATGTAGGGTGAGACAGGAGGCTGTCTTATGTGCCTCGTAGCCACACTCATGTAGTGTAGTGCTATCTAGTTATTCCAGCCAATCAAACCTCTTATATTGGTTCTGTGGGTCCTCGGGATGCAAGGCGATGTAAAATGCCCATCCTAAATAAATTGTCCCGTTCCGTGTAAAAGACCAGCATGTGGCAAGTGCCAACCTTCGATATGATTCTTTCACCAGACAGGGGTGGGCATAATCCTCGGAGTTTCCGTCCTCGGCGTCTCTAGGTAGCAGGCCCTGAATTACTGTCCGGCCACTAGTGTGCTGGATTAGAGAAATCAGCCTGGAAGGAGCTATTCGATGATATCTCCGCGATTGGCTGCTTGACTCGAGATTCTGGCTTGCATGCACCTAGTAAGACGCAGGGTGAAGATTACATTCGGGTTATATTCCTATTAAGTGGAGTAACTCTCGGTAAGCACTGACTTATCAGGAGTTCGGGTGCAGAGAGATAGGTCTAGTGATGCTGGATCGACATTCAGGAAATGAAGCGCTGCAAATGCGTCAAGCGAGTGTGTCTAGAAGACATGTATGCGTTATCCTAGTTATGCGGCAAAGGCGTCCTAGGCATATTATTTGGAGGAAGACGATACACCAACAAAACGTAATTCTCTGCCTTGGTTTAACGATTAGACCAGTTCTGATTCGAAGGCCTTCCCCCAAAATGCACATTGCTACGAGATTCCAGTTCAAGAAGTCTTCTCTCGCCAGCCTGATACAGAATCTGGATCTCCAACGTAAACAATCCTGTACCGTGTAAGATTGGTGACAGAGAGGCCTGTGTGTCCCTAAGGCCGCGTCCTAGGTGCATAAGCCGTGCCCTGGGTTTGAGGTGCGTTGAGCATATTGACTGTTATGTGGGTCATCCCAAAATGGTATACCTTTAGTGTCAGTGCGGGTCGGACCTGAAAAATAGCGCGGAATAAACAGATAAATAGCTGTGCGGCTGCCCCATGGGGAATCATAGCTACTGCCTTGAGCCTTCTAATTCGAACCTTGTTAGAACGAGATCTCAACACAGCAACATCAGGATGGCGGGAAAATTCATGATCAAGAAACCAGATGACGTGCCTGGAGCGGCATGGTGAGTCCTTGAAGACTGTTGCGTTGTATTGTGGTTCCTAACATCTTCGAGGCCAGCTATTGTCATTGGCCTTTTCGTCGCTTTTGGAGGTGTTCTCTTTGGGTGAGTTCGTGATCAGTTTCTTTATTCTGGCTGGAGACATGTTGATTGGACTTAATAGATATGATACAGGCACAATTTCTGGTATTCTTGTCATGCCATACTGGAAGCAACTGTTTGCGACCGACCCCAGTGGCGAGATAACGGCTGCCCAAGATTCATTAATTGTGTCTATTCTTTCGGCGGGCACCTTTTTCGGAGCCCTCACCGCAGCTCCATTTGGTGACTTCTTGGGTCGCAGGTATGGTCTCATGGCTTCTGCTGGAATTGTCTTCAATATCGGTGTCGTCATGCAGACTGCAGCTACTGCTCAACCTCTATTCATTGCTGGCCGTTTCTTTGCCGGGTACGGTGTTGGCCTCATCTCAGCTCTAAGTAAGTCAGCTCTCATAGCGTACTGAGGTATCAAAGCTGCACGCTTGCCGCCACCTCATCACTGATATTTCCTACGAACTCGACAAACACTTGACAATAGGTCCCTCAATAAACATATCCGGGAATATGTGTTCGCAAAAGGCTGACATGAACCTAGTTCCCATGTATCAGTCAGAAACAGCTCCCAAATGGATTCGAGGCACCATCGTAGGCACTTATCAGCTTGCTATAACGATTGGCCTCTTCTTGGCGGCTATTGTGAATAATGCAACCAAGAACAGAAATGACTCAGGATCATACCGCATACCAGTAGCAGTTCAGTTTGCTTGGTCCATCATTCTGGTCGTTGGGTAAGTCCATATTTGAACATAACCCACCATAGTTGATTAACAATAATATAGTCTTTTCTTCTTACCGGAGACTCCACGCTATCTCATCAAGAGCGACAAGTACGACCAAGCTGCTAAAAGCTTGGCTAAGCTCCGTCGTCTGCCTGTCGACCACGCGGCCATTGTTGAGGAGCTAAACGAAGTTCAAGCCAATCATCTTTATGAGATGAGTCTTGGCGAGTCATCATATATCGAGTGCTTCAAGGGCACTTTGGGACGCCGCCTTTTGACTGGATGCCTTCTCCAAGCTCTCCAGCAGCTTACTGGCGTCAATTTCATCTGTAAGAAACCGCGCAGACTATTTCGATATTGTCTAATTCGGTATAGTCTATTATGGAACACAGTATTTCGAGAACGCCGGTTTCAAGAACCCATTCATCATCCAGGTAGTCACTAATAGTGTGAACGTTGCTTCTACACTTCCTGGCTTATACATGGTTGAAAAGCTGGGCCGTCGCAATCTCCTTCTCCTTGGAGCTATTGGCATGTGCGTCTGCCAATATGTCGTCGCTATTACGGGTACCGTCGCTGGTACGACCGACTTAGCAGCTCAGCGCACTGCCATTGCTTTCGTCTGTATCTATATCTTCTTCTTTGCCAGCTCATGGGGCCCTGTGGCATGGGTCGTCACTGGTGAATTATTCCCCTTGAAGGCTCGTGCCAAGTGCCTTTCGATGACCACGGCGAGTAATTGGCTACTTAATTGGGCCATCGCGTACAGCACCCCATATATGGTTGATACGGAGCATGCAAACCTACAGTCGAAGGTATTTTTCGTCTGGGGCTCCTTCTGCTTCGTTTGTATTGCTTTTGTGTGAGTCGATCCGAAATTCCAGCTTTCCAAGACGTTATGCTAAGAACGACTGTCTAGCTTCTTCATGATTTACGAAACTAAGGGCTTGACCCTGGAGCAGGTCGATGAACTTTACGGAGTGGTTGGCAACGCCTGGAACTCCAAGAAATTCCGTCCCAAAGTGCGCTTTGCGGATGTTGATGTCACTGCTCAGCGTCAAATGTCCCTTTCTGAAATTGGCGCCACTCAGAACAAAGAAGCGGTGCAACATACGGATATCGTTGGTACCGCTGGTGACAAGTTTTAATCCTTCCTCTGGATGACTAGACACTGGCATTATCCTCACAGAAATAATTGAAGAAGCACGAGTAGCAGCAGCAAGGTAGCTTGATACCTATGCAATTGATTAGATGGAAGAGGCAATTTCTCTTTTTAGAACTTGGTGATGGGGTCGGAGATGTAGATAATGAGTTAACAACGCGTTTCACAGAGCTCCGTAATTTTCTTCTCTCTTTATTCTTCTTTCATTTAGCACAGACCATAACAAGAGAGCTTTTTCTAAGAAGGTTTTTGATGATTGGAGATTGATGTCGCGGTTATGAGGCTAGAGAAGACATGGAGATTACCACTCAGTCCAAGTCAAAGTTACTCTATAATAGACGCGACAAATAAGACATTCGTTTTGTGACATCACATTTCAGCCGTGAGTTCTTCATAGGCAGCAATCATTCGTTTGTTAATGTACCAAATGCGGTAAGATATCTGTAGACACTGAGACCCAGCATGCATAAATAAAGGTAACAAGATTTTTGCAACCAAGACATAGATATTCGCAGGGAATAGGCTGTACGCAGCGCTAGCGTGTGGCTCGTGTGTGGCTAGGGCGCCAGAGAGGAACATCAAAAATGTGTATATATCGAGTACTTACCCGAGTGCATGCAGAAATAATTGCGTGGGAATTGTGGGAGGGCATAGAGTGTTCCATGGGGTCGATGCTTTCGCTTGTGATGCCTCGCCCATTATCGTCATAAACAGCGAAGATAATTCTTCGAGTGAAGCGGTGACGAGGCCAATACTACGTAGATCTTTACACGGTTCTAATATGACGATCATGTTACATTACCAAAATTCAAATCCACAATGCAGTGGGAATTAGACTTTTACATTTCTGCAACGCACATGTCTCGTACGCAGTCGATACAAATACCAGCCCTCTTTTTCATAGTATCTAGTCTTCCGGGAAGTGTTTCCTTTTCGGTTAGAGCCTCGTGATAGTAGCTTATGTAAGACCTCCTCTCGGTACAGTACGTCCTTCGCATATCCTCGGTGGATACTTCTTCCATTTGTCTAACGACATCCGCAATGGGGGTGTTAAGCATCCTGATTGGCGTGAATATTTCTAGAAGTCGTCTATACTTTTCGCCGCGGTTTTTGCCCCAGCCACATTTACAGCCAATCTGCTCTCCCCAAAGTAATACTTCGCAAAGTTCCGCTCGAAATCTCGTTCTTCGCTCTTCTAATAGACCTAAGAGACTTAGTGTCTAAAGGGCTGAATTTGTCGAGGCTATTACATACTGAATATTCTCGATGGTATTATTTGACTGGTAAACTCATCCTCCAAGAAGTCCAAGTAAGATCCGGTGTAATGAAGGAGTAGCGTTAGGATATGTGCCGTAAATGCGTCTGTGTTGTCGAATAGGAAGGCTGCGGCCAGAAGATACCCCATTTCCACCCTCTCCGCATTGGTCCGTGGCTTTAGCCACTCTGTGCTGGCATATTTAAGGGCGATTGAAAGATCGTATTTATCGACCTGGATGGCGATTTGAAGAATCTCTTTGGCCGTGAGGTACTGTGGTACCAAGTCATTACGATGGTGGACAATATAACAGATGATCCGCATCGCATCAGCATCGTCTTCCGGTAGTGGAACTTCGGTTGGCGATTCTTTTGAAAGCATCTCACCCTCACTCCAGTGCGGCCCGAACATGGCGCCAAAGGAGTTCGAAGCACACCGGAGGCATTGGGAGTGGACTCTCAATCGTACGTTTTCTGGTCCAACTATCAGAGCGACATCTCCATCCGGAGAGATGTCCGCAACTTGATCTGGCTTGCCATCATGCTTTGTGTCCATATTCCGATATCGACTGCAGGTTGGCACGAAGTGGGGTTCTTTGCTTTCTCGTTCATTATGTAGATAGTGCCGCAAGCCTAGACCTGCTCCGCAACGTGTTAAATAGGAAAAGGCGTGGTCGGGGAGCTCGGGGAGCGCTCAGCCTTGTGGCAGCGATCTCTCTAAGGGATGACACGTGGTGGAGACTGAGTGGCCGAGGGCTCTTTGCCAGTTCCTTCGGATCATCATCATCGAGTTGTTGCTCGGATCCTTGGTTACGGAAATGGCTGAAAGGGCTGAAAGGACTGAAGCGACGGAGATGTTCGGGGGACAAATCACGCCCTATTTAGGAGGTCCGTGCTATGAGAACAAAAACCATTGCCCTGCCGACCTACGCCTACGTTACACCTTATACTTTTTGAGAACGCGTATTGGCCAGTATATGAGTCTCAGAGTCACCTGTAGGCAACAGTGCAGGGTTCGGGAAGCGGCCCACCCGATGCCCCCACGCATTGAAATGCGGAAGGCCATTGTGGGAGCCAGGTCGATCATGAGTACCAAATCTAATGTGTAAAGGCAGCCGACATAGTGTTTGACGGCCCTTAATGTTTGCACAAAGCGGACGAATACAAACTTTTTTTGTTGGACCCAATCGCAGTATTTCGCGGAAACAGTTGCACAATGATGATCCTGAGAGTTTTGTATTGGTGGGCCTGAGTACTATTCGAGCTAATAGTGAATGTTGTCTTGTATCTAAGTAGATATATAAATCATCTAGGAATGGAATAGTAATACAGCAATACGTCAAAAGTTTGGAAACTGAAACCGTGTTTTATCACGTGACATGAAAGCCCTCCCCTTAACATTTCAACACCACACACTCAACATGCGATACTTTGGCCGTACCGGCTCTTAGCAAGAGGCAGCGATTCAGTCAGTGCGTGGGATAGCGTTGCCAACGCTGGAATGGTTTATATTTGGTCAATCATCTTACTTGTAGCCATCTACTCGCAGGGTTTTTGCAATGTTCTGTGCGAAGCTCGTAGGAGCCTCGCAAAGTTGATGGTGGCAAGGTTGCGAGGCGGTTACTTTCTGCTATCGCCGAGTGGATAGAAGCCCGAGCTTCTCGCAGCGTCAATCTGCACGCGTCGTCTGGTTCTCGCCACTCACAATTATCGTCGACAATGTCAACAAAGTGCATTGCCCGATCAACTTCCCGCTTAAATGTTCTTTCTATCAACCCTTCAGTTCGCCTCACAGCCCGAAGACCATTGTCAACCAACATACCACAAAAGCGCCTCAGAATTTAGCATGCGGAATGGGTGAATAATGCTTTGCTATAGCTCCCTGACGACTGCTCACTGACCTTGCCTACATAGATACTCCTGATAACACATCCTTATTCTCGTACGCCTCCGGTCGATATCTGTTCAACGAGAACGTGAGGTTGAAAGAACGTCATGTTGATTTCAATGTCGAAGCTCTGCAACGTGGAGCCGAAGCCTCCGTTGTCAACAAACATGGCAAGGTCGTCAGCATGAAAAAGCTAGCCGAAGGAGGCTTTAATCGAGACTTTGTCCTCGAGTTGCAGAACGGTTTCGAACTGATCGCCAAAATCCCATACCACATAACCCGACCAAAGTATTTCGCAACCGCTAGGGAGGCCGCCACTCTTACGTTCCTTCGGTTGAAAGGCATACCTGTGCGGACCAATTGATGTGAAGGTGAATGCAATGCCCAAGCCACAGAATTCCGTTGATGTTAGACTGTAGCCGTTACCATCAGCGAGAAACACTCCGTTTTCCAAGTCAAGCCTGCGCCACGTCATGTCAAGGCGTAGCGCAAGCAGAATAAGGCTGTTGAGAGTTGAGGTCGCCAGTGGTCTAATAAGACCTGATTGCATGAAGTCCCAGTTCCATTGTCTAATCGCTACCGCAGCGTCCGTTCG
Source organism: Acrocalymma vagum (assembly GCA_028476805.1). Lineage (NCBI taxonomy): Eukaryota > Fungi > Ascomycota > Dothideomycetes > Pleosporales > Acrocalymmaceae > Acrocalymma > Acrocalymma vagum. The sequence continues at coordinate 47,847 of JAQGEP010000045.1, forward strand.
GCCTGGTACCTGACTGTTCATCTCGCCTGGCTCTACCGCGTAGGATGCATACGTGCGATAAACGACCTCGACGAGAGACAGCCAGGACACGAGGACTTCGGTCCTCTTGCGCCTCGGTATGACTTTCGAAGAACTGATGATTGGATTCTCTTCCGGATCCTTTGACAGCTTTTTTACATTTTTTTTCCGGTTCAGTTATTCTTCGCTTTGCTTTCTCGGTCTTTCGTTCTCTCTCTTGTGGCCTAATGATACGCGTCTCATCTTCTGGACTCGTATTACGTCTAAGAACTTGTATATGCTCCTCATCATCCCCTTGCTCCCTCCCACTCAAAGTCCCAAGACTATATGTATAACCAAATGTGTCGGATGCGCTCTTCCACGCTTTCACATCCGAAAAAAAGTACCATAAAATGCGGCGTCGCGTATTGCACCTCGACTTGAAATTCGGAGAAGTTCAGCTTGCGGTAACACAACCTCGACCAGGGCCCAATCACAGATTCTGCTCATCTTCGATAGCCTTCGACGCTCCCGAGTGTTGCGTGGAGGAGCTGGCCTAATGCGACGACAAGGGTGGTAAACGCGATAACCAACAATGCAGCGGAGAATACGAGGGAAGCTGTAGGGAGGGTTTCTTCTGTACGCCTTAGTCCTTTGGTTTTTTTCGTCGCTCAAGTATCACTATAAGAAGACTATGTATACGATGGGGAACAAGAAGATTTATTTACGTATCCAGCGTCAGATAACTAATAGACAAGGCTGACTAATGGTGTTCTCGTGTTCCAGATCAGAATCATTTTAGCCCCCAATGCATTGAGGGCTTAAGAGTTGTCATTTCCATAAAGAGTACTCCCGATGGTGGATAGCAAACAATAATTCAAGCTCCTATAGTATCGAGACACGTTTTCGACAAAGGGTCCGATTTTGTATAGTAGTACTTCCCGTTGTCATAGCCTCATTTTACAGGGACTTTTCATCATATCTCGCTCTGTACGTCGAGGTTCCTATGCTTTATGAAACAAAATCAAACCATCTAATAAGTTATGGCTCATACTACACATATAACTAAAACTCATACGGCCGGCGATATAGGTTTTCAGTCAAGCTTTTCAGCCGTTGCTCGTATCGCAGTTTTGCAGTGCGCCAGTCCTTTCCTACATGCTCCAGCCCTTAAGCCAATCCAACACATCATATACGTTTCTATCGGGAGGAAACACAGGGTACCAAAAATTGACAACCTTGCCATTACATATAGCAAGAGTCAATCGCCTAACTAATTGGATGCCTTGCCATTCAAAAAGCGGGAGCTGAAGTGTAGACGCCCAAGCTAAATCGGCATCGCTCAACAAGTCATACGGCAGCTGTGTCCTCACTCGAAACTCTTGCTGAGTATCTGTGGGCTGAGTTGAAAGTCCAAACAAATGTTTAACACCGGCCGTGTATAAGGCTTCCGAGTTGTCGCGGAAGGAGCACGCTTGGGGTGTGCAGCCGCGGGCTCCTGGGATTGCATCCCATTCAGGCGGAATTATCTCACCAGCTGCAGCAGAACGGGGGTAGCAGAACACAATTGATAAGCCGTCGAGCCTGGATAGATCGACCTCGGTGACTTGATTGCTAGTCGAAGGAAGTGCGATGCTGGGAAGAGAAATACCAGCCAAGTGGTTGCACGCACCGTCGTCGGCCGGTTGGGGGAGATTGGATAGTAGGCTTGGCCCTGGATGTCAGATTGTTAGCATTCGTTTGCTTGAACATACTTTTGCTGCTCGGATGCCAATGTTGATTGAACTTACCACTCATTTTAGGTCTTAAGGACAGAAAGGGGAGCAAGAACAGGTTGGAGGGCGGAAGCAGAGATGGGGAAAGAGGAGACAGGGGGAGGGAATTCTTAAGTTTGCATTGATGTCACGGGTCACGGGTCATGATCTCCATTTAAATTATATCGCCGCATTAACTTGCTGTGATGGTCGCCGTGCATAAAGACGGTTCTAACTGAGCTGCATGCCAAGAAGAAGTAGGTCAGGAGGAAGCGCCCCAGATGGAGGACGTACGTCTGGTTCGTTAGTACGTGCGGGTGTGTAATTGGGCCATTGTGGTTGAACGGGGTGCGGAGCGATGGAGTGCCGCAACGTAACAGACTCAGTATAACTGCTCGCCGCTTGTAGCTTATCGCGGATTAGTTTGACTCTCGCCCTCAATTACCAGATGCAGAAGGAGTCGGAGAGATTTTGTGCCCCACCGCAGGAGGCAGAGGCCCATTTAGGTATGCCTTGGGTGCTAGGTGCCGTCCTTTACCTACATAGAAGTTAAATTAACTAGGTTTAGCGATCCAATAATTTGGTAACTGATATCCTTTCGTTGGCGAAGAGACTACGTACTCGAACATAGGGCGTATAAGGGCCAATGAGCTACCTCCTTTGCCGGAGCATTTCAGCACCGGTGGTGATTGCAACTAGGCCAGCCGCGTTCGCTGATGATGGACCAGGCATTCCCTGACAATGCCCTTTCGGCTGCGCGGGTAGTCCATTACACTGAACTACAGACTCCTAGATTGAACTAATTGATTGGTACTAATCCGGTCGGGAATATTTCGAGAATTAGTAGCTGGAATTTTCGATGAAGTTTGTTCATTCTAACATCTGTGAGATTATCAAACTCCCTGGACATCTTCAGCTAGCAACTTCCCAACCCCATTCTTCTCTCAACTGTCTGATCCTCCACCTTGTTGAGCAACCTGTGCGTCGCTGTAACCCGGTCAAAAAATTGTCCACCATGTTTTGGTGTTCGCGCAAGTCAACACAAAGTCCTGCGAGATATAGGGGCTGCAGCATATGCATTAGAATAGCGGGCTGTGGCGGGCCTAATCCTATTCCGCATATCTCTTTGACATGATGATCGATTTGTTGTGAAACATGGCGATGCTTTTGTAATCGCCTAGCTCTAGGTTGGATACCATGATTGTCCCCAGTCACAGGTCTGTTTAATAAAACCAGGATATGAGTGAAATGGTATAGCAGCAGCGCGATAGTCCCCATCGGGCTTGCGTAGAATAACTTGGGAAAATGGATTTTAACTGCGGATGAATCCGTCCGCTCAGCACTCGGTTTGGTTCTCAGACAGGCCTCGAAACTCTCTGGTAACGCTGCATACCAATCCTGAAGATGCTGATCAATATGGTCCCATCGAGGACTCTCTAGGTGGGTATCCGGGCAAGTATTAACCCTGTTATTAGCTGACGTATCGTGGTGGGCAACATAGTTCAGAGCTTTGAGAAGAACCCAGATCAAACTTCTGCACGCCAATGTTTCAGTCATTTTGGACGGAGTCTCTAAACCATGACGGTAGAGCAATGCGTGTGGAACCCATTGTCCCTCAACTTGGGCCATAGGAAGACCGGACGCGTTCCAAAGGGATATATCGGTAACATTGATTTGTGGTTTGCTTTGTGAGGAGAAAGACGTTATGTAGTCGAAGTACGCAAAGTTCCAAAAAGACGCCTGCCACGCTTGCCTGAAATCAGCCTGTAATGATGGGTGGAAGGCATCAATGCTGATCAGGGTGTTTAGCTGCTGCCGTTGTAGGAAGTATTGGAGCAGATGCTGCACACCGGTTAGGTGACTGCAGCGAAGTTAGCATAGTGTTCTCGCAGAGGGCGGCGGAAGCTCACAGAATCATGCTTGGCTGTTCGTTATCTATTGATTCATAGAGTAGAATTATCGACACAGCTGCTAACAGATCTCTCATCCAGTCTTGACCGCGCGGATTTCGCGGCGCAGGCTGATCCCTGAGTGATTCTGTTCAATCTGTCAGTCTACGACTTGTTCTTAGCACCAACAATGCAAATGTTTACCGATCAACTCCAAAGAGATAATTATATGCCGGATGGCCCTGTCGTAGAAAACGGCAGCCTCGTATGACCAGTCAGGTTGAGAATCACGGGGCTGGTCTTCAAGCTCGGCGGTACTAGAAGAGCTGTCCCGTATCTGATTACCAAGCTGCTTCGCTGCAAGGGCAGCAATGCTGTCTTTGAGCAACTTGCTGTTGAGTGCTCTAATTGGTACCACATGTCCAAAGTATTTGTTTACGTCAAAGAGATCTAGCCATGGGCTAATGACGTCGACAAAGTGTCGAATTAACATCCAATTGTCATCATGATTATCCTGAAGGCGTTCCGCTTCGCGACTGTGTGGCGCTGAGTCAGTCGAGGGCTGGACAAAACTCTGGGAAGCGGAGGAAAGTGAGACGGGGTTCGGCGGTTGGAAGTTGGGGATGTAGCCACAACTGTTTTCCTCCTGTGCGTAGTAAATCGCAGGATCCAGATCGAAGTAAAGATCATCAAAGTCATGGTCTTGGGAAGGAGTATCAGCGTTGTTGTTGTTGTTGTTGTTGTTGTTGGCGCAAGGAGTGCGGCTTGGTCCTGGAGACGTCCCGGTGTGGGTTGGTCCCTCTGGTCTCTCTGGCCTCTCTGGCCTCTCTGGCCCCTCTGGATTCTGAAAATGTGGATGCTTGGTGGCAAGTTTCCGGCGCAGATTTGGTCCTTCATCCCGAAAGCGTCGTTCTCGAGTATATCCAGGGCATGGCTGGGAGACCTTGGCGCAGCGCTCGCAACCCTGCTTCCGTCTATCGCACTGGAAAAGATAAGATACAAAAGTCACGGCAGGAGCGATACCAAACTCACTTTCACCCGGCGCGTCCGGCAGCGGGCACAAGGCACCAGAGCGAGGTCGAGGTCAGAAGGAGCCATGGTCCACAGCTAGTAGGTGGTAGCACCGTTCGGCCTAGATACCCAGATCCGGTGAGCTCTGGGCGAGGTGAGTGGGTGGTAGAAAGCAAGAGGATAGAGGACAGAGGAAAGTATCGCCCCCACCCGCAGCTCGCTGGAACTAGCCATCTTTGGGGGTTCCGGCGCGAGTAGCTACCACTTAAGTTTTGACGCTTGTACTCTTTTCAGCCAATTGGGGCTATGGATTGTGTATGTTGGCTATTTCTAACGGTGATTGTACTATTATGCTCAGCCAGACACCCCTTGGGCCCACTGTCTATCCTTTTAGCCGTTCAGCGGCCGGTCGGAGCATACGCTGACCCTAACATAGAGCCCCGTAACATCCTAGGCATCCAAGATTGAGGCCAATCTTTCGCATCCTCTAACCAACAAACCAGTATGCGATAGAAGTCTATTATTCATCAAGCTAAATGCGCCTACTTGTTCATTTTCTTGCATCTCTCTTCCACAGTATTTGCCATTTCTGCTCCCAAGTCCGAGTCTAATGCTTTGAATCCTTCTATCACACCTTCCTGATCTCCCGCAGGCGACTCTTGGCTCATTTTATACTTTCCGCCAATATCCAAAATCTCAATTTCAAACCCAACAATTGCCTTCTTCATCATCTCAATATAGGGAGCAGGTGCATCCTCCACCACCCATGGATTATCCTTGTGCCCCATATCAACCTCACACTGGATAGACAAGTCGCGAATCTGTTTATCAAGGAAAGAACTCGTCGCCGTGTGTTTGGCATCATAGTAGACAGTTGCACGGCCATACACTTGTACTGCGGAGTAATTCCATGTGGGAACAACTTTCCCTGTCGACGGCTTTGTTTCGTGATAGAATTTTGGGGTGATGTAATGATGTGCAGGTCCATTGAAGAGAACCATCACATCCCGGGGCAGTGTCTGGAATCCGCGCGCTGTATCTGTATCAGGATTGTTTTCGGATGCCCATGTTATATGCTCGATCAAAGCTTTGGCCTGGGGGTTTGCCCTTGCTAGGTGACCGCGGAGGAAGCCGAGCCCCGATGCATTGTCTTGAATATCTGCATCTAGGACAAAAGGAATATGGCTAGACTGTAGAAAGGGAAATGAAGTCGACTCGATAGCGGTAGTAAAAATTCCCAGAGGATTTGCCCGAATAAAATCATACAGGGCAGAAAGGTTTTTTTCGGCGTGAATAGCACGGAGATACATTTCGTGATATGCTGAGCTCTGAAATCGCATTAGGGTTGGGGAAAAGGGGAAGGCTGAGCTCGCTATATAGCCTTACAATACTGATGCAGGAGGCGTCGCCGCTCATGCGGACTTTCGCGTCTACCTGCCTCAGCAAGCAAGCGTAAATTGACCTTGGATTTTCTAACGGGAATCCCCGAAAGGCGGCCACAAGTGCAGATCTAGTGAAAACTAGTAGATAGTTTTATTTTTGCTTCCCAATTTTTGCACCAGACCTGCAATCGAGCCCAGAATGGAACCAAAATAGTACTCTTGAAACGTCTACATTATTGTTACTTTACCTGTGGGTTCTTTCATGCCCAATAAAACCCAGTCTAAGTCATAGATGTAAAAACACATTTTTTCAATCTCGTTGGAGAACCGTAGCTTGCAATATATTCAGCCTGGGCTCCCAGAAGGATGCCTTTTCAGGTTCTGGCAGCGCTGTAGTTTACTCCTTGTTCGGAAATGACCAAGAAAATACCGTTGGTGAGACTCAAGAAAGATTTGACAAGAAACATATGACCAGGAAGAAAACGAAATTCTTGAATTGCTTCCGCATAAGTGGCCTAAGCCCAGCCAAGCTAAAGTTGCAAAACACTGAATGCTATGAGGACCGTGAATGCCATAGTTACATAGGTCCAGCTGGCCGCATTGTGTCCAGACCAATTGTCACTGAAATGGTGGGAAAGGGGTCGAAATGATGACATGAGAAATGGTGGTACTAACAGCGACTCACCGCCAAGGACCTGCAAGCGCCAGATTAATATAGACCAGAAATTGTTGACGATATTACCACCATGGTGTTTGAGTTGCAACAGCTTGCTGATCAAGGCGCCTCGATTAAGCGGACGATTTCTATCGCATATGAAGCCATATCATAGTCCACCCGCAATTCAACATGGGAATAACTCCTTGAGCCCATTCACCTTGTCAGTCGATCCAACTTCGGTATCTGCATCAATAGCTTTCACATCGCAAGCAACATATAGCGTAGTATCTGGAATCTCCGGGTACGTTGCGCAAATGCGTTGCTTTCCGGCGAGTCCGGCAGCCAAGCACCTATGACCGCGCCCAAGCAAGGTGCGCCAAACCCAAGGATAGCGAAGAAGGCGAATGCATACGTCCTTTCCAATGGTGACCAGACGTCTGGGACTGTTATTCCTGAACACACAAGGAAGATGCTCCACAAAAGCCAGCAAGGAATCGGAATGTGCACTGCGACCCGACTTCTGGGTTTAGTGCGGAAGCCACGGAACCGCTCGGGTCGCCTTCCATCAGGAAAAGTTGACCGTCAACTACCTTTGGCTCGATTTGTAAAGAGATATGCGACTGCCCTGCTTCTGTGCGGCAGCAGTAGCCTGAATGTCATTAACAAAATCGTCTATCCGTTTTGGTCCACGGATACGCCATTCCGAGTTATTTTTCCAGACTCCTACGAGGGAAAATATGCTGGGCTTGACTCGCCGTAGAATAGAACTAATGGTGAGTTCCGTTACAGTTCCGGCCGGAACTAAAGTCGGCAGACTGAGACGCTACTGCCCCGACGTGAAAATTATGAGATGGCATATATATAATGCTGCTGTGAAGCTTGAAATACTAGCCATAGCAGCCTCTGTCGTCTTAAAACCGAACCATGGCTAATCATTCTTCCTCCTTCTTGATCTTGCTAGTTGCATATTTGACCATAGTAGGCACACTTTCTCACTCAAATTGTGCTCTTACAAATAGTATTATTGACTCGAATCTAGACATTACTACAGAACTTACTTTCCCCACTTCGTAAAGTACCAGGACCATGGCACACTTTCCTTGTCAACTGGCCTCTAAAGTACTACTCAACGGTTGGTCGCCGAGTTTACTATATCGACTCTCTTCACAAAAGATACGGACCCATAATACGCATTGCTCCAGGAGAGATATCCCTCGCTTCGCCCGCAGCATACATACAAATATATAGTTAGTGTGTCATCCAAATTTACGAAGCATCCCTGGTATCTAGCCTTCTCAGGTCATCCGGAGCCTGGGATCTTTACAATCATGGACAACAAAGAGCATGCAGCCCGAAGGAAGATGTTCGCTCGTGCTTTTACGAAATCTCATCTGCGTTCTAGCTGGGAGCCCGAAATCAGAACTTCGGCTGATCTTGCTATCACCAGAATACTGGAAGAAATACGAGAAAATGGAAAAACCGACATCTACAAGTGGGTTCGTTTCATGGCAAACGATACAAGTAGCGAACTCATGTTCGGAGATAACTTCCAATGTCTTGAGAGAGGTGCGGTGAGTAACAAATGTTAAAAGAAGCTTCAGATGAATGCCCACTAAAAAGAGAACTAGTCTCATTATATCAACGATCTTCTCGAAATCTACCAGATTGGTGGTGGCATTAGTGCGGAGTTTCCTTTTGCTCCATATCTTGCAAAATTAACCTGGAATACATACCTTCATCAGATGTTCAACGGATGGAATGACGTTCTGGAATTCGCCACGGGAGCGGTAAATAAAACACGACAGCAAGTGAATAGCGGAGGGGGCTCGAAGCCAATCTTTGGGGATGTAATATTGCGCGCTGAGAAGAATGAACAACTAGCGGACGACGACATCCGCCACGAAGCAGGTAACTTCACCGTTGCAGGAACCGATACAACGGCCTTCACCCTTAGAACCATCATATGGGCTATCTTGTCTCGGCCAAAAATCCAAACACTGGTTGAGGAGGAGTTTGCCACATTACCAGAGAACTACACTGATGCGCATGTTGATGAATTACCGTTCATGAATGCCGTGATAAAAGAGGTTGGAAGATTGTACGGTGTTCAGCAAGGGTGGCTTCCTCGTATTGTGCCCAAAGGCGGAGCCCTTTTAGAAGGCTATTGGGTTCCACAAGGAACCTGTGTTGAGGCTCAACGTTACACCATGAATCGGGACGCTAAACTCTTCCCGAATCCACTGGAGTAGGTCGTTACTGACCCTCTGATGTTAACCAGCCACTAAAATTGAATAGATTTAACCCTTGGCGTTGGTACCATGAAAGTAACATGTCTGCTGAGGCAAAGTTAGTTTTCAACCCATTTGGGCCAGGCTCTAGAACCTGTATTGGCCGACATATGGCTGAAATGGAAATTCGATTGGCACTGGCAGCCTTTTTCCGACGAGGCAAAGGTCTTAGGCTTGCGCCCGAAACACAGTCAGAGCAAATCGAGTTTCTGAAATTTTTTGCCACTTTCCCAAAAGATTCAAGCTGTATTGTTACCGCTTAGTGGTCTTGGTATAGCAAAGAAGCTAGTTGGTCATTCTGAGTTTTGTAGTACTCCTACTTTTTTTTTTTTTTAAAAAAAAAGTATAACTAGCCATTTGGCTTTCATGAAATTGTAACTCTCAAGATTTCGATAGCTCGAATCCGTACGTGTTGGTTGGCTAAACGTACGACTCATCATATGGCTTATCCTACAGCCATTTATCTGTTGTTCTTTTGTTTTCGTGTCTTCCCCTCGGACTGCAAGTCTTTAACCTGTGTAGGCATCTGTACCCTAATTAATGAATTTACCTCCAACTTGCTTTATAAAGTCAGCTCCATCACACTATAAGGACACACCATGACCTCCATGTAGAGGGACAAGACAAAGACGAGAATATTAGATTCCGGCAACCCTGCTGGGATACTTTGTTCCAAGTGCCACTACAAACATAGCGTCCCAGGCTTTAAATGGAAGCTGTCGATTCAATTCGCTTCCTACATTTAAAGCTAGAAAGTAATTATATTTGCACTGAAATCCGATAGATCCATCCCCATTTGGCATTGCGATTGGAATCTGGCGTTTGATAATTGTCATAGTGTCTTGTTGCTCTAATTGGCTGGAGAAAAGGTGGTCCGTGTGCCGTATGGTGTTAACACCAGCCTCGAGCGGTTGCAGGTACCCCCACACATCACACTCAGCCAGGGTCATGGAGATTCGACGAGTATGTGCTCGCGGCCGCCCCAAACACGCCCAAATGCTGGCTCTTTGCGTTTTCGTGGCTCACAGGTGTACAGCTCTTTATCTATCCCGTCAAATCTCTGCTGCCTGTCGAAGTCCGGTACGCTGAGGTGACCAGCGAGGGCTTTCGCTTCGACCGCCAGTATGTCCTGATCAAGGCTCCAAGAAATGCCACAAGCGGACCTGCAGAGCATCTCACAATCAAAACGCTGTTCACACTAGCACTTTTCCAGCCCTCGATCCATGATGGCTGGTCAAGGCTCACAATTCAGCATACGAAAGCACAACCCGAATCGTCCATCACCATACCTCTCACACCCTCCCCTCTCTACTGTGCCCAGTCACCGTCGTTTCAGGTTAGCATATTTGGGACAACTGCTGTCGGAATCGACATGGGAGATCTCCCAGCCTCCTTTTTCAGTAAACACCTAAGACTAGATGTCCGACTGCTTTTCATAGGTGGTGATGGCCAGCGTGCCATTCCACCGGCTGCATTCATGTCAAAGACGGTTGCCTTACCCCAGGAAGAGCTCAGTCGGTATGATTCTGTAACTCAAGGCCAGAAGATACGCTTCGCGGATGCAGCTCCATTTCTTGTTACCTCGTCTGCCTCCGAGAGGGAGGCGCTGTCCCGCTTGCCTCTTTGCAACCAGTCTGAAGACGTCATCATCCGCTTTCGTCCTAATATTCACATTGGTGTCGACGCTCATGTTGTACCATTCGATGAAGATGACTGGGATAAAATTGTTGTATACTCTGATTCTGATAATTCCCAAAAGGCCGTCATCCACTGCATCTTTAAGACCGCGCGATGCCTCAGCCTGAACGTAGATCTGACAAGCGGTAAGGTCGCGAACAGGGATCAACAACTCTATGGTCTCTTAGCAAGAGATCGTCGGGTTAGCACTGTCTTTCCCCGTAAGTTTAACCTCCTGCAGTGTCCATTGCTTGTCGGAGACTCACCTAAGTCTAGACAAGCCTGTATTTGGCCAGTACGCCTTTGCGGAACCAGTCGGGGCGAGGTTACGAGTTGGAGATTGTGTATCGATCATCAAAAGAGAGATATCCAGCCCCAATGGGTAGCCGACAGCTTTTAAGTCTTCTTATGCAGTCTCACACATGTCGCTCCCATTCCTCAATGAGGGTCTAATGTCAATCCAGCGATAAAGAGGTCGCAAGCTACGATGCAGAACTGAGAATCTTCCTATAACCAAAGCCTTGAGCATGTGCAGCTCGCTCTCGCAAACTGTATGCGCAACGATGCTGTTTCATACGCTGAACTTGAGTACGAAATGAGGGGGTCTGATGGTTACAAATTCATGCTGAAGCTTGAAGTATTCAACACGCATATCCGTTGCTTATTATTTGAGGTCATGCTAGACTGTATTTACTATAAGTAGTGACGTACACATTTCTTTTTCATCGAGACTGTACAGGCTCCTACTGCCTCCAGACATCCTGGCCGCTTAAACCCTTGTTGCCTTATTTTATGACATGCCAAGAGGCCGTCTTGTTTTCAGGGGTATATATTCTCATATAGGCGCCCTATTGCAATATCGTGCCCAAGGACAAACTGCTCGAAAGCTCCTCGACATTCAGCAATCCGTGAAGCCCTTACCAGCAGGATGGGAAACCCACTTTCTCCTCCCATAATAGGAATAAGTGGGCTTGTCTATCATTCGGCGTCCAGATCAAAGTTGAAAATATGGAAGGAAAGTTTAAGATGAGCTAAGAGATGAGTTAGGACAGTATTGATGGAGTGTTGCAACGCTTCGATCGTCTTAGATGACGCTGAATCTCATAATGGTGATTTCAGTCACGCTTGAGCCCAAGTTCCTTGACGCTTCGTAAGCCCCATGAACTCACCACCACAGCCGCGAACCCCAAAGAAGCATTATACCACCACCCAGCCTTGAAGCCAGTCACAAGAGCGTTCTTCGTGTCCTCATCGCCAGCAATCCGTCTCGCAATTACTGCAGTGGTGGCGATACCAACACTTTTCCCAATCTGAGAGAGCATATGGAAGACGCTACCAGCAAGAGCTTGCGTTTTTGTGGGAAATGCAGCCGTAGTGACAAGAATGGCTATCGTGTAGATCAAGTCTGCACCAAGAGGGTTGAGCGCTGTTGCCGGAAACAGGGCTTGCCAATAATCTGGGCCATCGACGCGACAAAGGATTGCGAGAAGCAGGGAGGCGACGCCACTTACGGCGCACGCGGTTGGCACAGCTAGAGAAGGGCGTAGATATGGAAGACTAAAGCCGACAAACATGTTCACCAAAACGCCAACAATGGGTGCAGGGAGGAAGTAGAGAGATGATGTCAATGCTGATTTTTCGCGGACATCTTGTAGGTAGAGGGCGATGAGCTGCTCGCTGGCGTTGAGACCGCCCCAGACGAAAAAGACGGTAATGCACACGGCTACAAAGGGCCCATTGAGCCACAACGAGTTGGGAATGAGGGCTGGGCGGTCGTTGCGTTCTCGATGCTGCATCCAGAAGAAGAAGCATAGCAGCAGAACAAGCCCAATGCAGAGGAAAAGCACGTTCAAGGGCTGATGCAGGGCTGTGTCAGCACCCGAGCCTGTTGCCACGGCAAGCTCGTAGGAGAGGAGCGCAAGGGACGTTGTGATGATGAGTGCGCCGACCCAGTCAATGTTCTGTGCCAGTCTTGTCAGAACTGTGGCATCCAGGGTCGCCTCATCATCCATGGTAGTCGACCACCGCAGTGCCCAAAACGACAGGGCGAAGAGAAGGCCATTCAACACCGACGTCCCATAGAATCCCCATCGCCAGCCGATCCAGTCAGTACATAGACCGCCAATGACGAGGCCAAGGCCGAACCCAACAGCTTGCCCAGCACCCATGGCCGCGAAGGCAGCATTACGCATCGTAGGAGAGGTAGCGGAGGGAAAGCAGTGCGATGCCACGGCCACAGCGCTAGGAAGGCAGAATGATGCTGCGACGCCAGCTGCTGTCCGCATCCCGATGAGCTGTGTCGATGTCTGCGACAGACCTGCGCCTACAGCACACGCTGTCTGGAGGAGGGCGCCGAACAAGCAGGTACGACGGCAGCCGACAACGTCGACGATGGCGCCACAGGGCAGCAGCGTGCATCCGCAGGCGAGGGCAAAGGCCGAGGCGGGCCACAACTGCAGGTCCGGCGGGATGCTCAAGTCGATGGAGATGACGGGTATGCAGACGGTGAGGAGACCAGCGAGAAGGTTGCCGATGGCGGTGATGCATGTGATGCACATGATGAGCGTCACGGCGCGGCGCTTGGACAAGAGCTCGTTCTCATGGTTGTTAGTTTCGAGCCGCTGATCAAGTTGTAATTGCTCATGGCTATTATTATTACTGACGACCATGGTTTGAGTGGGCTGTTGTGTCATGTTGATTTTGACTGCGTTTCTCATTGCAATACAATAATGGAGGAACGGAACCTGTGTTTTATGCAGGCATGACTGGCCTCGCTGTCTCTTACTCAATTGGGCTCGTGCTGCCTGCCAGATACAGATAGGTAATTACTCTTATGGTCATCACCACCCTGTCACGGCGCTCGCTGATGATTGCCTCATAAGGCAAGGTAGAGCTGCCCCCTCAAAACTGCCCTTGGTCCTGAGACCTCAAAAGCCAAAGCCAAAAGCCAAAAGCCAAAAGCCACGGCTTGCAATGCAATGCAATGCAATGCCAATGCTCACTTCTTCGTCAAACCTGCAACTTTTGGATCACCTCACTATGGCATACCAAGCCATTATTGATCCGACGACCTTCTTTGCAACAGCCTTGCTCGCAGCAGTATCTGCCATCCTGCTACTCCTGTTGTTTCGCTTGGTTCGCGAGGAGGCCGGGCTCTCTCCTCCCCTGCCCCCTCCTGATGAAATCATTGCCTTGCGCGTCTACCCCGTTAAGTCATGTCGCGGCTTCGAGGTCAAGTCCACCCGACTTCTGCGGACTGGCCTAGATCTGGACCGCAACTGGATGTTCATTAGCGCCGAGAATCGCGAGTTCCTCACCATCCGCGCCAACTCCAATATGACCCTCATTAGAACGCACTACAACGCGCTGGATGACCAACTCACCATCTCTATCAAGGATGACGGTACCAAGATCCACATTCCCGCTCATCCCACATCGGAATGGTTGGAGAGCAACACAAAGTTGGGCAAGGCTGGCATCTGGGGCGAGCAGACGGACGCCTGGGAGTATCCCACTAGCCTAACTGAGCCCTTTTCGAAATTCCTCTGCTTGGATGTACGCCTCGTGTACAAGGGCCCTACACCTCGCGTTCTTCGGGGCTGCGGATCACCCAAACACCTCGGGCGCACCGAGGCAACCAAGTTTGCTGATATGATGCCTGTATTGGTGGCATCAGAAGCCAGTATGAAAGAGCTGAACAAGCGTCTCGCTAGAGCAGAAGAGCACCAGATGGATATTGAGAGATTCCGTCCGAATGTCATTATTCGGGGTGGTGAACCATGGTCGGAGGACAGCTGGAAAACGCTGAGCATCACCGACGGCAAGCAAAAGCTGGATATGGATGTTGTGAGTCGGTGTCTGCGCTGCCAGGTGCCAAACGTCGATCCCAACCTAGGCAAAAAGCACCCGAAAGAGCCCTGGTACCAACTCGTCAAGTACAGACGGATTGATGGCGGCAACAAGTACAAGCCTAGTTTCGGTATGCTTTGCGTGGCTAGAAACGAGGGTAATATCTCAGTGGGAATGAAGTTCCATGTTATGGCGGTGACAAAAGATCACTTCTTCATCAACCCAATGAAGCCAAAGCCTAGTCCCTGATTTTGAAACGACTCACAATAATCGTGAGAAATCTTTACATGGTGGAGGATATTTTCCAGATATAAATCTCCGTGTGGTTTGCACAAACAGCAACACTCTCCAAATAACGCGTCAATCGCACCCATCAATTTCTTCACCGCACTGAATTGTCACTACTCCAAAACCGCCGCCACCGCAAAACCAGCGCCTTCTTCGATTAAAAGCCCAGCGCTCGTCTGGCCTCCTTATCGCACTCGACCCAGTCGAACTCCTGCCCGTCGACCTCAAAAGCAATCGTTATGAGGTCCTTTGCCTTGAGCGGATTGGCTGAACGTCTCGCTTGGTACCTGACATGCCCGTGCCTTTCATATTCATGTGTCGCCATACGAATGGCACACCGATAAATTGAGCACTATCCGTAAGGGGAATCAGATAACGTCTGATCTGTCTAGTCCAGCTGGCATTAGAGCCGCCTAAGGGACGCCCCTGTTTGTGAGCTTGCTTGCAAATGACTTTGGGACCTCTTTCTGTTTAAGACACAGGCCGGAAATGCATAGAACAATGAAAGACTTGATCTACATACGCGTAGATAAGATTACCCACCAACAAGTTAACTATGCCTTGTGCGATGATGGCATCATTCAGTAGGCGAGAGGGATGTTCTGGTAGGCCTTGAAAAGATTTCCTGCATCATAATGACAAAAGCAATTAGTTGCTTTAGGTAAGGGCTTATAGGGCATTTTCTATTGCCCAGCATGGTTAGGTGGCCTTACGCCGGCAAGGCGAACATCGTACTAGCGGTCGCTACAATAATTCAAGTCATGCATCAATTGTACGTTCTTTATCGCGATGAGGAGCCGCGTAATATTCTATGCGATATAGATAGAGGCAATCTCATGGTTGTGGATTTCGACCACACAGTTCTTTGATAACAAGACTATTAGTGATTCCCATCGTCAACTTCTTCAATTCCCATTTTTAGCCCAATTCGTGCCCTACAGCCACCTATTTCATATTTTGATCTGAGGTTCCATCCACTGCGTCTAGGGCTCTTGACAGAATATATCATGATAAACCATCTAGATGCGTTCTTGATACCATGAAAGGCCTGGTTAACAAGCTATCAAGCTCCATATGTGAGCTGCGAAGTTTGTATACTGTACCGTTGCATAGCCTGAGATCAACGTGTCGGGAATATCATCACTTCCATAGATCTACGGTATCAGCCCTCCAAATGGCAAGAATAATGGCCCACTATGATCCCTTACCCTATGTTCTGCCTCGTCCAGCGGCGTCATTATTTCCTTGTGATACTTATTCGAAGGAGCGGAGGTCGTGACTCACTCGAACAGTCCCTAGCCCTCACATATTTGTACCTCTGGCAGTAGGGTTGCGGCTGCGTTTGACCTACATTTTGTAACCCTGCGAACCAGGTAGGTGGATGGCCATAGACAGTCCCTACGTAAAGCCATCACGCAATGGGTTGAGAGACTTCAGCTTCAGTTGGTCCAAAGTAACTCTAACCAGGAATAGTAATTGTCAGCGAGCTATGCACGGTCTCATTCATTACCCACAGTAGACCCTGCTTAGTAGATATATCCAAGCCCTCCTAGCTCTTGCCAGATACATCCGGCTAGGGCAGCTCGTACTCCAGGCTCTGTTGTGCGATTCCCACTGCATTTGCAGAACTTGGAAAAATCCCCGCGTCCCACCTTAGAATGGTAGCGGCTTGTAGTATATATAAATCAGCTTTCCTAGACAAACATGTACCCTTTTGACGGTTGTCATGAAGTATCCTGCAAGGATTCGAGCCAAAGCAACCCATACCTCATCATTATCTTCAGGCGCGAAGAGTCTAACTGCCTCCTAGCCCATGGCAACTTTGTTGCAATATCGGTCCGTTGGGCGCATAACTCGGGCGCATCTACAAGCCGCGCATACCTCGAACATCTTGATTACGAACTACCAGGAGGAGACAGTCGATGGTCGGATTATAACAGTAATCGGCTGGGACGGCCCCAATGACCCCGAGAACCCTAAAAATTGGTCTACGACGCAAAAATGGAAATCTACAATCCTTGTTTCCCTCCTTGCTCTTCTCGTGGGTGTATGCGCGCCAATCGACAGCCCTATTTTAACACTTTCCGCCAACGAGTTCGGCGTCACTCCTGTCGTTGAGTCTCTATCTGTGGCTCTGTTCCTGGTCGGCCTTGGATTCGGTGCCCTGATATCCGGGCCTTTGTCCGAAGTGCTTGGGCGATCCAGGACATATCTCGTTACCCTAGTGTCCTTGTGCATATGGCTTTTGGGCTCAGCTCTGGCGCCAAATGCACCGTGTCGATACTTGTTCCGCTTATTGGCAGGTCTTTCCGGGGCCACACCACTGGTATGCTCTGGCGGCACGATATCCGACATCTGGTCTCCTCTTGAGCGAACCCTGGCCTTTCCCTTTTTTGCCATTGTCGGCTTTGGCACACCTGCTCTCGGCCCGGTGATGTCATCTTGGATCCCCGCTGCTTCAACAACAGCGTCGTGGCGTTGGGCCCCATGGATGGCACTTATCTTTGGTGGCATTGTCCTCCTGGTCTTGGTTGTGTTCCAGCCGGAGACATACGCACCGACTATACTTTCGTGGAAAGCAGCACAGATTCGAAAAGCTACCGGAAAAGACCACTATCATAGCCGATCTGAGATTTACCACATCTCATTCACCCGGCGTCTTCAGCAGGCGTGTGTGAGACCCTTTTCGCTAGCTTGGCATGAAGTGAGCATTCAGCTGGCTTCACTTTACCTGGCAATCATATATACAATTCTGTTCACGTTTTTCGATGGCTACCCCATGATATTTGGTGAGGTTTATGGCGTATCCTCTACCATCACATACGTTATCCTTGCTGGAATCACCGTAGGTGCCATAACGACTGGACTTCTTATCCCTATCGCATATTGTAGATGCGCTTTAGCTGTACAGTCATCTCCCTACGGGCATGTCGACCCCTTTGTCCGGCTTTGGTTTGCAATTCTGGCAGCACCAGGTTTGCCGCTCTCGTTGTTCTGGATGGCGTGGACATCAAGGTCATCCATCTCAATATGGTCGCCGATCTTAGCGTCAGTTTTGTTTGGCTTCAGTACTACGGCCATCTTTATCAGCATCTCGATGTATTTGATCGATGCGTACTCAGAGTTCGCAGCTTCCGCGATGGCATTTACTTATTTAGCAAGGTACCTGGCCGCGGGCATTATGACTGTAGCTGGCATTCCATTATACGAGAATCTAGGCTATAGATGGACACTGACGCTCTTAGGCTGCTTGAGTGTTATGTTGACTCCGCTTCCATATTACCTGCACTACGTTGGAACCAGAAATTGAAGGTCTGGATCGGATACAGGTATATAGAATAGGCGTGAACCGGGCCCGGTTCGCGGTGGCATTAGGATAGGATAGGCAAATTTGGTAAATGAAGACAGTGTTATTCACGCACAGCAAAGGAGCACTATAACTGTTTCTAGTTTGAAACCTCTTCAAGGTTATGATTTCTTGTTGGCATGTGTAAATGCCCTAGTGTAATACAAACCATCCGTGACGTAGTACCATACTATGGATGCCTAGAATGCATGCTAAATCAGCAGCTCAACTACAAACGCTCAAGCCGTTGAGGTTTCTGGACTCTTTGTGAAATGTAGACCCGATCTTTCACTACAGTAGCTTCTGCACCAACAATATTAGGACTCGCTCTGTAGTTATGGAGCAAAGAGACCTGACCGTGAGGCTTCAGGTTGCTACAGCCTTGGAGAATTTATTGACGATGTTTGTCGACATATACAATAGAGGGGTCGTGCTTTCGCTAAGGTTCGTATCAGCCTTGTCTAGCCTAATTGTGGAGAGGTTCCTCACGCTAAGATGGCAATGGTAGCACCAGCAGGAACGTCGGAAGTTTTCTCCAAGGCACTGCAGAAATCATCTTGCACGGTCTGCGATAAGAAGTTACGCTCCCAGGCCGAAGTCTTAGTGGCATATTTAACCGTAAGGCTTTTGCCGCTGGTGTTGGCGACGGTCTTAATCATGTGGCTGGAAATGATTATGTTGAAGGACATGTTGCCAAAAGGACGAAAAGTTTTGTAAATAAACAAGTCGCCTAGGAGTGTTCTCTTCAATTTGTAAATGTCTTTATGAGTCCATTGTCGAATAAACAAACAGTTTAGTTATATACCGAGCTCTCCAGCAACAGGTTGGGATTATGACAGCACTGTGCCACATGATAAATGAAGGGAGTGGCGTAAAATGCGGCCGGCGGCTCGTGGGCCTATGAGGTGACGAGTAAATATGGCGGTCCTCTCAACGTCACCCTGGCTTAGCATAATGGCTGAAATGGTGGTGTTGGCGAAAACGATGATTGATCTCGGCTAGGCCACTCGCAATCACTGTTGACGCGCGACAATCATGAATCATATAGCGACCCGGCATAATGACTACCCTTGAGTACGCTATAGAGAAATAAGAACGAATCAGACCTTGGCGCCTGATTACCGCAGTAAAGCTAGATATCACTAGGTGCTATTAGACCTTGCTGTCCTTTGAGCATCACGTCGCTACCTAGATCAGATCGATAGGGAGCGTTACGCAACATCGTACGCACCACTAGCCGATTTCCCACAGTATGGGCAAACCTGTTCCAACATTTCTGAGTCAATAAACGGCGCATGGATGGAAGCCCGTAACCTACTACTTCTTCAATCACTTCATCATCTATGGATATTCCTAATGTCCAAATTCCATGAAAGGCATTATAAGCCCCAAAAAGATACAAAGTATATCAACTACGCTATAGCCTATTTTCAGAAAGAGCTTGAGGAGAGTAGCTAATATATTGTAATTCCTTAGGAACGCGAAAACTTAGTTGCTATTGTATACCGAGCAAATCCCGGAGACTAAAATAGTCGTCTTGTGTAGCTTAAAGCTCGGAAGTGCTTATATCTCGTATTTCAAGATCATAGGATTCCTTGTAGGCATGCAATTGCTGTATGTCTCTTCTTTAATATTAAACCCGAGGATTATATTGCCAAGATGTACGAGATATCTGAGTATCATGAGCAGTATAAGTACTCTCTATAGAATTCTAGCGACATACTGGGTAATTAGTATTACAATACTCAGGCAAACGTTACTTTTATTATGGCACAAGTTATTCAGAGGCATGATAGGCTAGTTTATGGCGGCACCAGCAGCCAATACCCCAATAGTCGATCAGACTTTTACACCTCTCTGCAGGAGAACTTCTTGCCGTACATTTTTATCTTGTCGAGCCCGATTGGTCCTCATTCCCTGCAGTATTGGCCCATTTCAGATACGCTTCCTCCAGAACGCAAACTAGCAAGATCAACTTGAAAATAAACGGTTTAAAAACCTATCCACCTCATACATATGCTTTTCAGCCAATTCGATCTGGTAGTCAAACCCATGGTCCTCATCATGCTTGACCCAGAGAGTGACACTCATTCCTAGCCCTTTCAAAACAGTTTCTAATCGCTCTGAGCTCTCTAGTGGCACTATTTGGTCCTTGTTGCCATGTATAATCCCAACTTTAGTTCGATGGTCTAGAGTCTTTGGATGAGCTGCTTGAAGACTGTTCATTATCGCTGGCGCTTGCCAATATCGTGACCATTTGTGGCTGACAGAAAGAACATGCGCCGCATACTGGCCTTCTGGAGGATCTCGGCCAATAGCTGGGTAAATCTGACCTTTGAGCTGTTGGAAAATCGTTTGCATGTGTTGGGCTGATTCGTATGCTCTTTGGGGAGGGATTTCTACTCCCATGTATTTTCCAGGCTTGCGAATGTACAGTTCAACAAGGGGATATCGTAGGAATAACTGGCAGATACGCACAGATTCTTTTGTTTTCCAAAGAAGATGGTTTTGCCAAATGTGCAAGGCTAATCCGCCACCAAAGCTCTCTCCGGTGATAAGTATTCTGCCACAATTCGGTTTCAGATACGGGTGAAATGATTTGAGCTGGGCTAAAAGGCCGCCGCTGAATAAGTATTCCCAGCCGTCTTTTATATCTTCTTGGATATCAAAGCCAGAACATTCAGGCATTCTGCTGTAGTCCAGAGTAACATAAATGACGTTCCTGTGCTTGCGGACCCATTGTAGTATATACTTGCATTTCCAAGGCAAGAAAAGTGGATGTCCAGTTGTCTGCATTCGTGTTTAGTGTGTATTCACAATGCTAGACTCAAAAAACTCACGCCGCCACCCCCACCAATGTCAATGACGATTGGGACCTTAACTTCTTCTTTGGATGACTCGAGAGCAGAGGTAAGTGCTGATGGTATAGACACTCGTACCTTAAGGCTCCGAGACGGAGGCCTGCCAGATAGGATTGCTGCCACCCTCGTTGTGAGCGTTTGGCAGGAAATTACCTTGTACACAGCATCGTGGTGAGTGAAATCCTTCAAGTTATCCATGTTTTCTTTGGTCTCGAGATATCCCTTTTTTTGGAACTCGGGAGGATTCATAACAATGGCTAGTCGTCTCCACAAACGTATCACGTGGATAACACGATACATAAAGTAAAATATAGGTAGCATAGCAGCTACAAGAGAGCACACCAGTACTGTTGAAGAATTGGCTGTTACCGACAACATAGCGTTATTGAAAGTATTTTGGAAGCTGATAATGGGCCTCAATGTTGAGGAGTTGGTTAAGTACCACCCCTGCCCCTTTCCCCTCCCCCCTTGCTTCAACATACACAACTCCTTGCTTCACATGACGCTAGGCATGATAAGTGACCAAGGCAGTAGGGACCTCTCCATAGGGAATAAGCGCTATCGAAGTGGTTTACAAGACGTGACAGGTGGCAATTCATTCCCACAAAGAATTAAATCCTGATTACTCCTAAGTCGTCGTTATTTCTAAGTATTCGTGACGCCTCCAATCAAAACGATACGTGACATATTCCTCCTCGGGAGTTTCTCACAAAAAGCCCACTTTTACAGCACGATGGGTTTTCCTCAGCACAGCGCCGCCATCAATCTCCCTAACGTAAAACTCTTAGGAAAGGATCGTGTTCAAGGGTCAGAACCGTAGAACACTACCACGATAGCATCCTTAGCCTCATTTTTGCTGCCGTACTCAAATTCATATAAGGCCGCCACTCGAGTCAGTCCCTCCAACGGAAGCGATCATCGATCCGGTCTAGTGCGAAATGACAATCATCGTGCCGTAATCTTCCGGAATGTAGACAAATCCATCTCCCAAAAAGGAATAGTATCGGCTCATAAGCGGTTCTATAGGTTTCGGAGATCCAGGTCACGTAAGTTGACATACTCCGTTTCAGAGGTCAAGGCATTTGCTTCACCTAAGCTAGGGTTGTTGCTGCACACTTCGAGTAAAAGACTTTCGATTCTCGTCCTGTCTTCGTCACTAACGCGATTTTTCAAGTCCTCTAAAAGTCTAGCCATCTGTGCGCATTTGCCCATAGTCCTAGTTAAGATTAGAACATTACCAATCTCGGCACGCATATAAACTCGCATTTTTAATTGATCCCTCCTGAGAGCCGCATAGACGCAATCCCGCCCCAAACGTTCGCAGCGTTTGCACTTTGGCCTGTCGCCCGTACACTTAAACTTGAGACCCCGGCAATTGTCGCAAGCTGTCGCTGCTCGCGGGCGTTGGCGATGGATCCGTTTTTGTGTTTGTGTTTTTGGTACAGCGGCTTTAGCCGGTGATTCTGGCGCGCTAGTTGGGGGATCTGCTGGGAAATGCATTGTGCTAACGTAAATACAAGAATAGCGCTGATGTGCAAAGGGTAAAACTCCGGTGCTCTTTTGTGGCCTCTTTGTAACAGGTTTGATGTCAGGCATTGCCAGTTCTTCGTGGGGCAGACAAGGCTAGAGTAACATGACGCACGTGTTAAACGTTAGCGATTTACCTACAATTGCTTTCAAAGGTATCTAGCCGCGCATAAATCTTATTGCTAGATGGGTAGTTTCAAATCCAAACCTACAGGGAACTCTGTGAGGTTGTAGACTCTGATTATGCTGGTACGTTCACGTGATATAATACACCAGAATAACCGTGACAATGTGATCGGCCGAGGTTCACCTAGTAGAGGGTGTACCTTCAACATATAGGAGACGGAATTGCTGCCACATATCGACCTAGATTTGTAATTTGTAGTGTAGCTTCTAATCGCCAATTTGGGACATAATCTGTCTTCATACCCGTCCATTCTGGACATGTTTCCAAGCGCGAAAGGCTTACAACTGTTGTTAGGTAGAATTGAGGCGCGGCAATGCATCAGGTTAACCTCAATTCGTGTTAAAGGTCTCGAGTCGAAAACGCCAGTAACTGCGCAGAAGACTGGGAATAAGTTGTGTAGTCCACAGTAAGTAGTGCCGTACAGGGGTTACGGTAGTTGTAAGCGATTCTTTACGCGTTCTTCCCACGCTCGGTCCAACGCCTGGTTCACCCTTTCTAATTTCGTCGCGAGCGTTCTTTGAACATGACTTTTAAGAAAGCGCCTTATGTTAGTCTTCAACTTCATCTCATGGAGTCGCACTCAAAAGGGTACACACAAACAAGAGCAGCAAACAAGCCTTTTCTTATCCAAAAAAGCTGCTACTTTGGGCCATTCACGTGATGGTGGGGCAGCGGCGGGAGCGAAAATGCCGCCATGCTTCATCACAAAGGTATGAGAACATTCTCAGGGTTGCGAGGGTTTAGGTAGGTTCTTCTTCTCACTTATTACCGTGCCTATCCATCTCGTCCACGACTGAGGTCTTACGTGTCATTCGGAGCTCCCCATAAAACGCACGTATAGCAAGAACCAGTTGGGCATCAACGCTTGAACACGGCATTTTTTGCGACTGCTCACTTCGCTCGCGAGCTGCGATCAAAAGCGTATTCCTACCACCCTCACGCAGTTGCCATCGCCTCCCCACGAAAACCCTACGAAATCTCTGAAACGATCGATTATACCTTGGTTGGACTCTGTATATACTATTGTGCAGGAGAGCGAGAGTCGTGTCTGCTGGGCAGCTGTCGTAGCAGGTTCTCGAATCACTACTGTGAGCGGAAATCTAGGCATCGCCTTTCCCATAGTGCGCAAGCCTAGGCTAAGTTATCGATTGTTCAGAGGGAGCGACTATCTTAATGGTATGTCCGCTCCTCCGTACAAACTCTTTACCTAATCTTATCTCAGGCTTTCGAAGAAAAAACTCTCTCTACGACATTAGACTAGGAGAGTGTGGAAGCGAACCATGTTACAATACTTATAGGCAAGGGTCAAATTGTTTATTAAAAAGGCTGTAACGTGACTGTTTATAAGAAAGATAGTGAAGGGAATAAAACCACAAGGAGGCTTATAAACATGCCAGATGGAGAAGGGAGTTTGGAGCCTGGTAACAAGTTGTATATTACAGCTAGGAAAGTTAAAGAGATATAGCAAAGTAAGTGACAGTAGATATTCTAGGTATACAGCTTTTTCTTTATAAGAAAACCTTGCTCTAAACCTAGTGACAGGTTAATAATACCCCCGTTCTTTACAAAAATTATTAATACACATTCTATTACTCGTCTTCCTTCCTCTAACTCCTTCTTCTGTATAGGGCATTCGTGAATTGCGCTATAGACTTTAAGCCCAAAAACTTGAAGAATAGCTTTACCTAGAACACCCTTTAGGGTGGCTTCGGAGCTAGGGACGATGAGCTTAGTTCCTCTAGCTAGCTCGATATGCAGAACCTCCCCCACCCACTTAACTTTCGCATTAAACAAGGTTCCTGTAAGCCGTTCTATGTGCTGTTCGCAGATGTCTAGGCTCATGAGGCATTGCACTGGCCCTCCCAGCGAGGAAAGACAATAGTGACAGCGCCCTTCAAAACACCATCAACCGTCACTGTCCTAATTGCATCGTATACGGGCTTTTCAAGGATCTCCTCAACCTCTCTCAGATCGGCATTTTCAAACACCTGGTCCTCCTACGTAGGCTCGGGAGAGATGCTACCATCTGCCCTATCCCGCCTAGCGTCTAGAATTAGCGATAGCGTTACATGGCGCTGTATTATTGGTGTGCATGTAGGTATCTTGTGCTCTGCAACGAACTATCGAAAATGGGGTATATAATTGCACTGTTGCCCTTGTTGGCCGCAATTCTTTTAATTAACTAGTCAAGAATGGCGCTCTTAGTAGAAGTCAATTGGTTTTGCGATATTACAATTGCACATAGCAGAAAGTATTCAGAACTTATTTCGAGGGCTCTGTCAAGGAACACCTGCTGTTTGTGAAGCCTTTCACCCAATCCTCTTACCCCCCTAAGGGTTATAGCTACTCGAACGCGCTTGGTTTGAGGATCTGTCAATTTCTCCTGGAATTTCAGCCGCCTCGCTGTGTTTTGAATAAGTTGCCAAAGGCTCGCACTATCCTTTCCGGCAGTGTTTTTAGATTTGGTCGAGTCATAGTTCGACAGCTGAAGGCGTGAATCCGGAGACATCGAAGGGTGACCGCGTGACTAACAAGATGAAGCAACTATAGTATGCAGAAACCTTGAAAGATGTAGAATGTTAGAAGGTAATCATTGCACAAAGCATGGTGTAAAGTGTGTAGTTTTAAAGAAGGAGGGCCTTCAGCGTTTAATTAGCACGCGATCAGGCAATCTGATCTGGTTGGCCAACGTGGGCGCCCCTCGTGCCAATAGAAAACAGTTGGCTAAGCAAAATGCATGGCCCACAGCACATTATACTACACACTTTACCACATCTTCTCCAGACCGGCGCTTACATTGACAGTTGACAAACTTTAATACCGCGACATCCTGTGGATTCCAGGTCGTGAACAGCATGATAGTATTATAGGAACGGAGCAAGCAAGGCGCCATAGCCCGGCATGAGCTCTTCCATACAGGGAACATAGTATCGGCTATGTCTGGTACGCCACCACAAGAACGATTCTCACGATAGGAAACGGTGGACCTGGCGCTATGAATGGCACCTCGCATATACATGCCGTTTGCAACGACGTCCTCTATCATATTAATGTGGTGCCAATGTGACACATGAGTAGTTCAGCTGCTGGCAAATTCAGAGAGAAAAAATATCCTTGTATATGGTCAAGGCTGGATATGCATATGCGCTTACCAATCCTCCTCTTGACAAAGTCGCCATCCAATATCTCATGGGCTAAGTCGGTGTTGTTAACGCTTATATGCAGCATTCAACCCCCTACTCGTAGCCGCGGGGTTGCTGAACTTTCGGGCGCGCTGTACGCACATGTACGCACACATCTTCATACCCATCTTCATACACATCTTTGTACACATCATTATACACATCTTTACCCTAAGAAGTATCGTTGATGTAGAGCAACATGCAGCCACAGCACAACCTTAGATCCCTGGGAGCAGGATAGAGGTTTCGTCCATGCAGGCAACCTGCCAAATAAAACACGGCCAATTAGTGTCCCACAAGTCGTTCTCTTGAAGAGGGACGAGATAAGCCGGGGTGGAGGGGCCGATTGGGTGATGGGAAATACAAGAAGTATAAGTATAACATTCGAACCACGGATCACCAAGCAATCACTTGAAATCTTTACTACCAAGTTCCTCAATATGCCCACAATTATGCCCACGAAGAAGACGCAATGCAACCATTGCCAGCAGGAAGTCTCCAGAACGGCTCCAGAGTGCCTACTTGTGGAGGACCTCCAGTGGGTCAGTGCAGACACCCCGACTGCAACCAACACCCGCCAGTCAAACACAATTATGTCAAATAGTCTAGGTATATTGTCCAATTGCCCCATGGCAATAATGGCAATAATAGCAATAATTGACTAGAAGCCAGCAGACGAGATGGACCTGATACTCGCAATTTGTCTGATATGAAGGTATTGACTGATACATTTGGTGGACCGCGCCTTCGCTCCGCGAACAGAATTATGCCTGGAAGTACTATATACATTCGCTACAGTAACAAATACAAACACATGATATGTTGTGCCTTGAAAGCTCTATGCTCCGTGCCGTGCAACGCGATTGCAGTCCCTTCAATTTTCCTATATCTGGGTAGTGTTCAACTCTATGGTAGCTCGTCCCACTTTGCATAGGCTTAGAATATATTCTCTAGTTTCGCTGTTCTCTGGCGTGTAATACCACTTAGGTAGGCGCGACTATCAGTGATGTTGGGTACGCGGAATTAGCCGAATTTCAGGACCACCAAAAACATGCACGCCTACACAGTAAATTATGTGTCGGAACTTGAATCTCGTCAAGCTACTTAGTCATGTACCTTACAAGTATATCACCACGTGCATGCGAAATTACTCAAGATAACGTGGGGTTTTCCGAGTAGCAGAGTCCTTCTAAAGAACATTTTACAGGTAGAAATTATTTCCTGTCTCCTTGTCTCCTTAGCCTCACGTATAATGGACGACATCCAACAATGGCGAAGCCACGAACGACAGTATACTCTAACCAAGTCAACTTTCATTAAGAGCGAACTCCCTGAGGACGCTCTACCTACTTCTCAAGCTACCGGCAGAAAGGTTTATCCACAATGGTCACGCGAGCGCCTCCAAAACGAAGCAGCTACGCTCAAATTTATTGCCTCCGTAACAACTATACCCGTGCCTAGAGTTCTCGAGGTGTATGAAGAAAATGGCTTGCTACACCTCAAGACTGAGCGCGTGGCGGGCAAACCCTTGGATGAGTTGGCATCCGAGGCCGCTACGGCACACGTCACCAAACGCTTGGAGGAGTCTATCTTACCCCAGCTTCGCAAGCTACGACACTTCACCACTGGCAGTGTCGACAAAAGCCTACCACTTATCCCACCAAGCCGAATAACATATCAAGATAAACGATCAAATTGGTTACGGAAGACTTCACGTAACGCCGACTTTGTGTTCTGCCACAATGACCTTAGTCAACATAATATCTTCGTTGACCCAGATACTTTCAACGTCACCGCAATTATAGACTGGGAATTTGCTGGATACTACCCGCAGGCCTTTGAGTATCCTCTTTGGTTAAAGCCCTATAATAAGCAAGGAGAAGATCATCTACAAACCGATCATCTTATCCAGTTTCTTGACCGCGGTGAGGATCCGGAAGTTGCTAATCCCTTCGAGGAACGGGATCATTAATCTTATCCACAACCTCCTGAACCATCAATCCTCAGTCGGCCTCGACGACTTCGCTATCGACAGAATGAAACATGTCCTTGACACATCTACGGCGCACCCATCACTCGATCTGGGGCCCCACCCCTCCATGGCGAGCCTGGTACGATACACCATCCTCCTCCACCGCTAATATCTCCTTCAAGGCTGTGGGATTATTGCGCTGCATTTGATGAATATGTTGTATTATGTAGCCTTTTTGCGGATTTGTTCGCCTCCCTGCCGCGGCCGTAACAGCGGGCCTACAGGTGTAAATCGAAGCGGAGGGCCGCGTAATGATCTGTAGGAACTGTTGCATCTACTAGTAGAAGTATTTTAATACTTTTGGTTTTGTTTTTTAAAACTTGCCAAGCTCGAAATTCACATCATCGTAATCGTATCCGGTGACTTGGCGAGTATTTGTATGAGTGAGTGAATGAATGAATGAATGGATGGATGGATGGATGGATGAATGAACAGGGCCACTGTTACCCTTAGAATTCCCCACCTACCAACCATGGCGGAAGTAATCAACGGTCTCAATAAGTTCCATTCACACGAACGAGACAAGGAAGTCTTGTTAGACTACTCTCATGTAAACAAGACCTCGCTCACAAAGGGAGAGGTAGATTTAGTGTATTAAGTCCACTTGGGAAGCCAAAAAAAAAAAACAAAAAGACTTGCTCGTTGAGTCCTTGTAGGATCGTAAACCATGGGTCTTGCTCCCTGGACACATTCAGCGGCAGTGAGATGGATGACCCTAACCATGGTACCTGCCTGCACGCAAGAGTTGCATACGATAGGTAGGATGGAGAAAGAAAAGGCAGAATGGAAAAAGACAATGAGGAGCGAGCTACCCTATATGCTCTCGCCAACGAAAGCGGCGACAGCCTGTTCTGGTCGTCTGCACTCAATTGATGAAATATTCGAAAGGTGAAAGACGTTCTTGCAGAACTTTATCGACCAAGCATCACACAGTATAACGTCAAGCAAGACTTTTCGATTCACCAAATAATAAACATCTATACATTTAGATAAAGTAACTCGCAAGTCGTGTCGACCGCACAGATATCCTCATATCGCATAACGCCATGTCTCGTAATGGACCTAATTTAGCCCACAACATTCATACGACCCAAGAACCAAATTGAGTAAGATAGATACCAAATTGTATCAATGTCGAAATCGCCGTGCTGATGATAGGTCCATCCTAAACGCCGTGCTGAAGATAAAGCATTTTCCCGACTACGAAGAAAACCAAACTCCTGTCTGGGGGGAGTATTGCGAATCATGGTAGTAAGACAAGAAGAAAAGAATGCCAAGCGCCATTGCTCCACTACAACTTTACTCTTGTGCCGTTGGCGTTTGAGTCGTAGGTGTGTTCTCCTCGGTACTGATGATTGCACTCTCGTTAGCATCTGCGGCACCCGAGCCCATGTTTACTGGTGTAGGCGCAATTCTCCTCTTCTTACTCTCTCTACCTTCCTCTACCTCCGGAACTGCCTCCAAATCCCTCTTCTTTGCACTGGAAGCACCATCCTCACGCTCAGACTCGCTCTCTCTACGTCCAATCGTAGCAGCCCCAGGAATGCCGCCAACAGAGCTGCTTGCACTGTGCGTCCCATGGCCATGAGCAGGTGTAAGTGGAGGTGTCCACATTGGCATAGCTCCAACAGGTCCAGAGTTGGCCGCTGCGATGCTAGGGACTGATGACATGCTGGGGGTGGGTGCATTGATCGGACCTCCATCCGAGGTTCCAGGAGCAAAAGAAGATGCTGTCGCGATGCTTGATACCGAGTTACTCCTAGCTGGACTACCAGGTCTGGCAGGAATGAATGAGCTTGGTGAGGCAGGGAAACCTGCCGATGGTTGACGCTGCATCACGGGTGCGGTCGCGGTGTTCGAAGCTGTCATGTTTGAAGTTGTTGGGGTAGGTGTTGGTGTTGAATGGTTGGATGATTGTGATGCAGCCGCCGTATTAATTGTGGAAGGAGTCTGATGATTCCTCGTCTGAGTTGCTAGAGGGCCAGTGTACTTCTCTCCCAATTCTCCAGGTGCAAATGTTATGGACGAGCAAAATCCATCAGAGGAAGTCATCAGTAAGGTGGACCCGTCGTTGGACCTGGACAATATAAGCACAATACATCGCATAAGTACCAAGTCCGACTTACCATGCAAGATCTGTAAATGTAGCAAAGTGCAGATTGCTCACAATACACAACGGCTTTTGTTGTTGCGTATCGTAAATGTGAATAGCATCTTGTGTTGCAACTGCGTACACCATCCTGTACGGAAGGGTAATAATGGGTATAGGCCCCGGGGGTGGTCCCTGTGAGGTTGGGCCGTCATTTTCGACAGGCTTTGGCGATGCAGCTGTCGCACTCGGCGAAGGTGAAGGGCCACTAGTGAGCGGAGGCGGATCCATGGATGAATGAGACGTCGGCGCCTTGGAGGGTAGAGCAGGCTCTGGGAGAGCAGGTATCTCGTCATCTGGCATCGATGTGTCGATTGTAATCTGTTTGGTTGGTTGGAAAGATTGGCGCAGCGTGTAGTAGACGGGCGAGCACCGAACAGCCACGGAAGGCTTTTTATGGCCTGGCAGAAAGGCAACTGGAGGTTTGTTGAGACCAGCTCGGATGTAGATATAAACCGTGTTGATAAGTTCTTCAAGCGACTTCGATGGTTCTCCCAAGCTCTCATACAGTGCCTTGTATTGGCCAGAAGGGGTAAAGAGCAGGCTGCCATCTGGCGCGAAAGTGAGTCGTCTGAAAAAGGATGTCAATGTCTCGTTGTGGTAGATTGGAGCGTGTCGAACACACATCGTGCCAATGCTGCCAAGGCTAGGCGAATTAGGCATAACAGCTGGCAGAGGCATGGAGGGTGCTGGTGAAACAGATCGACGCATCGACGGCGATGAGCCAAACGAAGACCTTCGACTATGTGATGTGGGAGGTGGGTTCATGGGAAGAGCGAGCGACTGGGGGGTCCCAGGTGCAGATGGAACGGGAGAACCGGCCCCTACGCCGGCATCATGTGCGACAAAGGATGCTCGACCACCAAAATCGGGTGGTGCTGGGCTATTTGAGGATACTCGTCGAGCAGGTAGGTCCATTTTTGTGACTTTGCTGTGCTGGGCAAGTGAAAACTGGCCGTCCTTGGTTTTCAATGTGTATATATGCACCGCTCTGTCCGAGGATTGGGTCGCAACATATTCGTTGAGCGGGTCCCATGCCACGCCCTGTACGTAATGATTGTGCTCAGCAATCTGGCGTACGCAAGTTCCTGGAAAACCCTTCAGTAACTATTCGAGGGGGGTTGTATGTGAGCAGGGCGTGCCGTACCTGTCTGGGCGTTGTAAATCCGGGCAATGTTGTCCATGCTGCCCGTGATGAAGAAAACGCCATCTGGTGACCATGCCAGGTCATATATTTCCGATCCCATGGACCTACACATATGCTTCACTCGCCATGTCTCTTTGTCCTCAAGGCCCTCTTCAAAGTTGGTGTGGGTAGTTTGGGTTTCTGAGGGAACCCAGAGGAGGATGTTTCCGTCATCGCCTGCGCTGGCCAACATTTCTCCTGCAAAGCTATTAGTAAGGGATAATGAGTAGGTAGATGGCAGGTTTGGTACCTCTGGGACACCATCTGACTACGTTGACAGCTTGTGTGTGCTTTACAAGAGTCGAAAGGTAGGTGACCTTCCGCTCGTCTCCGTGAGATTCGACTTTCCAGAGCTGTGCGCAAACGTCAGCTATTGTTTTGACCAAGGGGGCCTTTAATTTGAGGCTGCTGATTTTCTTGTCAATGACATACCCGCACATTGTTATCACCACCTGCCGTGGCCAGTCGTTCCTTGCCGTGGGGTTCGAAGTGGGCCGAGTAGATGGGGGCGTTTTCGTTGTGCCAGGACACGAGGAGCGGAGCCGCCTTCATCGTGGGCGAGCACCTGTTTGATGGCTAGCAAACAGATAAAAGCCGGCGATGAAGATGGAGAATAGGTGTGGAGGAAGCTGTAGAAGAGAGGATGCGGGCCGGGAAAGCGGTGCGATTGGGGCTGCTTGGTAATGGTGCAGCTAGAGGTGTGGGTGTGGTGAGCAACAGCAGCGAGCGGAGATGACGGGAAGGAGCGCAGAGGAGAGAGGAGAGAGGGGTTGGTAGAGGTCAGGTCAAGGCAGGATTAGGTTGGGCGAATTGGTGGGAGGCGGGGGGGAGACGCAGTTTAAAAGGACGTGGAGCGGAGCTGCGGGAGGGAGGAGAAAGTGGTTGAGGCAATTGAAGCGGAGTAGATAATGGAAGCGATGGGAGTGTTTGGTGATGGTGATGGGCATGAGCATGAGCATGAGCATGGGGCGTCCGGGGAGGTTGGCCTGATAGGTTCGCTCGTGCTGGGCCACTCAGCAGCAGATTGGCGAACGGTGACTGGCTGAGAGGCTGACTGGGCTCGCGGGCTTCGCGGGCTTGCTGGCTCAAGTGGCTGCACACGAGAATTGGTGGGTAAAGCAAGCATACAGGAAAGCGCGACTGACCCGCGTCGGCAGTCTAACCCAATCAGGGCCTCAAATTGACTGTGGGTTTCACCGCGCCGCCCACTGTAAGAGCATTGCGCGCCTGGTCCAAGGCACCACGCCCGCCCAGCCCCATCCACTGCCACTTCCACAGCCAGCGCCCTGTTTGCCACCCTCTGGACTTGTTCGATTAGATTTTTATTTTTTTGTTTATTTATTCGGTCGAGCGTGTTCCGGGCCTGTGCCACGGCGCGGGAAGTCGTTTGCTCACAAAGAAAAGCAAAAGCTCGTCCCAAGCAGCTACCCCCCAGCAACCCACCCGAAATAATGCACTAAACACGAGTCGACAATTCGCGGTCCAACATGGGCCCTTGGACACCCAGCCGGCCTTACTGTCCTGTCTTTCGGCCAACCTCGCCCTGTCGTGTGTCATTGACGAGCAGCAGTACAGAGTCCATGGCGCGGCGATCGGAGATGCTCGTACGCAAAACCCCATTATTCCACCGTCCCCCGATGTTTGCTCTCTGCCTCCGCATACACGTTGTTTGCGTTCTGCCTCCACATACATATTGTTTGCTTTCTGCCATCGCATACACGTTGTTTGCTCTCTGCCTCCTCATACATGCATAGACATGTGCAGGCATAATTGAATTGGTAGATACGTACGTATGCGGATCCTCTTCCGACCCAAACTTCTACCCAGCTCAGCCTCTCCTCTACCGTGGCACAGTACCAGTCAAACTCAAAAAAAAAAAAAAAAAAGGACCAGACAAACTCAAAAAGTGATCTCTCCTCTACAGACCTAGACAAGCATAAAAATTAGCTGTCCTATCTGTGGTTGCTGTCTGTACCTCCATCCCCAAAAGGTCTCTGTCTCGGGTACCAAACGTTCGGTGAACGAGTGGACAGATAGATGATATGAACAAGCCACAAGAGCCAGCTTCTTGGCCACGACCCGCCCGTTTCAAGGCCGTTCTGGCAGCCTGATGAAACGATGCCAGCAAGCTCGCGTCAGAAAGCCTCCAGAGAGGCCCTTCTATTGTGCATTAACCGCACCGAATATACAGAGGCTCAGTCTCACCCATATGACTCTAATTGCTAAACGCCAATCACACCCCTCTTTCTAGCGCCGCCCCTGCAGTCAGCCGGTTACTCTAATCCCAAATCCGGTCTTCCCAAGCGGGCATATGGACGGGTCTTGTTGCCCGATGTACGTTCGTTCCTTCCATCCAGTGCGCAGAAAATAGAGAAAAATAGCCTCCTTGTTGGTGTATCTACATGCTTCCTTGATCATACAATCCGCACTTTGCCCTGTCGATGACCCGAACTGGCTCTCCCTCTCCCTCTCCCTCTTTCATTTGATTCCCACGGCTTTCAAAAACTCCTCTTTTCGTCTGGCACCATCATCACCGGCCTCAATGGCCTTGGCCACCTCGGCCATCGTCTCCACCTCCCTGACTGTTACACCATGAGCAAACTTCCACAGTTTATTCCCTTCGTACCGCACCTGGAAGGCCTGCCAGTTTTGCGCTTTCAACGTATTCACGTGCTCATCAACTGCAGACTGTGGCCCTGTGAACACCATTACACCAGGATAGCCAGGTTTCGTGATGCCGGAAACGGACTGTGCTGGAGACAGGGCCAGCTTGCGTTTGCCCAGTGCGAGAAGGTGATGCAGCCAAATGATAACTATTTTGCTGGCTTCGGAAGCGGGTGTTGCGGATATGTCTGTGCCTGTGCCTGTGCTTGTAGGTGAATCATTCGTGCTGTTAGTTTCAAGTATCTGTTGGAAACAAGCGATGATTGCGTCCAGCGATTCTATTCCCTCCTCGAGACCCAACGACGGGATTGCGGCCTTGACTTGATTGCGCATATCATTTTTCGATGAGTCTGTCGCTACAATGACATCTGGGAATCCCGACTCTGGGTAGTGCTCGGGGAGGCGAAGATGGAGAAGCGCGTGACACTCTGCAAACTTCAAGTCTCGACCTGCAGGATTGTATTCGATCTGCTCGGGGAACATGGCGGTGAGAAGGTCCAATTCCATAGCGAGACGCGATTCATCGGCGTGAGACATATTGTATGCGTCCTAGGTGGTAGGCATACGGCTGAAACGCGGTACCAGGGAGCTTTTGGATAGTTTTGTCGAAAAGCTCAATGACCCTGGAAGCTGGAGCGAGCGAACCATCGGTGCTCATCACGTGTGGGTCGGTGTTCGTGTTCACCAGGACGGCGACGGCGATTCAGTCTCTGCTGAAGTCAAAATCTCTTCCTATTCGTTAAACACTTGATCAAAACCCAGTCACGATGTCTGCGACACGCTTTCCATGCAATCACACGCTCCCGCACACGACCGCGACAGCTGCATGGCTGCCGGCAGATCAACGACCGAAACGGCACCTGGGAACATTTAGCCTTGAACGACGAGGGTCCGCCATTGGTGTCGCTCCTCGCTGGCTTGTATCAAAATGCAGCCGCCCGCACTGGAGGCTTACAATCACCGATAGTACGCGACTTGCGTATTGGCTCAACGCAGGGTGAGAAGTGTTCGTCGTTTGTCGCATTGGACAACGCTGATGCAGCGTCCTGCATTCACACACCGTTTGCCTGTGAGAACGCGTCCACAGTACTCTACCCCGCGTGGGTGCGATGTTCTTGCTTGTGATATAAGATCTCTGGAACTTTGTTGAACATGTTTCTTGTGTACCGGAAATAGTGATTGTGTTCAGTGACGAGCATGAGTGATGAAAAACGCCTTGAGCACATCGCGCGCGAGAATGCGATCGACGAGATCGCTGCTCTCGAAGCCGCCGAAGACGAGAGGAACAAGTCCGAACAAGCGCGATTTGGCGGGGTGTTAGAAGTAAGTTTTGTGTGATACAGCAGGCTGCTCGCAAAATCTAAGTCTGAAGTGCTTGTCAATGCTCATTATTCACACAGAGATACATCAATAGCATCTCAGCCATAAACTTCTCTTTTCTTCTGCAATGCTCCTGGGAAGCCGCTGCTGTCACATTTCAGTTTTCCCTCAGTAATGGCGGGCCAGCCTCTATTGCTTATGGCGCAATCTTTGCGGGGATAGGAACAACTCTTGTAGCAACGTCTCTTGCGGAAATGGCCTCCATGTTGGTATCACTCTTCCCTGACCAGTCCTTGGCCAGTTTTTCTGACTAGCACATCAGGGATCCGACAGTGGGCGCACAATACCGATGGTCCGCAACTTTTGCTCCAAAGTGGAATCGGTTCTTTGGTCTCATGCAAGGTAAACTATTCTCATTGTGAAAAAAATTCCGCAAACTTTTCGTTTCTAACGTCTTTGGCAGGATGGATCACGGTGTTCGCTTGGATATGTTCCTGTACCTCTAATCCGGCCATCATTTCCAATATCCTCGTTGGCATGGCCATCTTCAATGACCCCGAGTACGTTCCTCAGCGATGGCATGCAACCTTGATCATGTGGGGCCTTACGGTATTCCCTTTCGTTGCCAATTTCTGGTTCAGAAAAGTCCTTAATCCTCTGGAGACCATTGGGGCAACTCTTCATGTGGTCTTTTTCATCGCGAGCATTACTACCTTGGCTGTGCTTGCGCAGAAAAGCTCAGTCGGATTTGTATTCCATACCTTGACACATGATGTCAGTGGCTGGACGAACCCAGCCGTTGCCTGGGGTCTCGGGCTCCTGACGGTGACTTATCCTTTGACCGGTATGTGCTAGAAATCTTGTCATCATTGCTTCCTCAGGGCTTATAATTTCTAGGCTTTGATGGCGTACTTCACATGTCCGACGAAGTCAAGAAAGCTCGCATACGGGTCCCCCGCTCAATGATAACATCCGTCATCCTGAACGCCATCATGCAATTCAGCTACATGATCACCGTCCTGTTCACAATCGGCGACGTGGACATAGTTTCAGCAGACTACCTTCCCATAATCCAAGTCTACTACCAAGCCACAGGCTCAAAACCAGCAACCAACCTCTTCGTCTCCATGTTCGTCATCATAATCTTTGTGTCTTTCTTCAATGTCTTTGCATCCGTCTCGCGCCTCCTGTGGGCCTTCTCTCGCGACAATGGACTACCTTTCTCCTCGGTATTCGCGCGTGTGCATCCAGGCTTCAAGTTACCCGTTAACGCCCTTACACTAATAGGTGTGTGTCTCTGTCTCCTAGCCATTATAAATATTGGCTCCAGCACCGCGTTCAATGCTTTCATTTCTCTCCCCGCGCTAGCACTATATATATCTTATTTCTTCCCCATCTTCTTCCTCTTCTGGCGACGTCTATCCCGCAACCACCCCACGCCTATCCCCTGGGGCCCCTTTCGACTCGGTGCTGCGGGACCGTTCGTCAATGCGGGAGCATTGTGTTACATTCTCTTTGTGCTAATCTGGATGCCCATTCCGGCGTTCTTACCGGCTGATGGTCTAAATATGAATTACGCGGGGCCGATTGTGGGTGCCGTTATCCTTGGAGCGCTCGTGGATTGGTATGTTAGTGGGAGGAAGAGGTTTCAGGTTCCGGTTTTGAGGCATGCGGCGGATTTTGGGTGAGAGGGAGATGGTGAAGTGCGTTGTGTGTGAAAAGCCGGGATGATATAAGGAGGATGAGGTGAGGATTCGAGTTGGTGGTGGGTTACATTAGGATTAGATGTACCGCTTGAATAATGAAACATAAACATGATAGCTGCTTTCTCGCTCAGTTTTCCGACCTATGGGCAACTAGCACCGTTCATGGGTGTACAGTACAAGTACCAGTCAGCACGGGAAGATACATGTATCAAAATAAACAAAACCTACAACGATGAGCCCACGCATCACTTGAAAAATTCTAGACACAGTGCACATCAAAAGTTGCTTTAAATAGTTTCATTAGGTATCGAACGATCGTTGGTATTTCATCCCAGCAGACCATAATTGACTCCATCTATCCATCTAGACTCCGAGCGAGTGATGCTTGTTTCGACACCAAAGGAGTCCCACAGTGTATGAAAAGTATATACAGAAGGTATCTATGTGCACCGATGCATCAAGAGAATTAAAAGAAAAATCATGAAGAGAATGTTAGGCACACTGTGCTATGTGACAGCAGGGCCAGAAGGATTCGTGTGGCTTGTGGCGAAAAGCGACATTGCACTTGGCAGTCGCGCACCTTGTGCCGGTGATCCGTTAAGTGAGAAAGATCAAGTGAATTGCTTCTTAAGGTTGTCGTACTTCGAGGCGGGGAAGTCGAGCTGGTTTGCGCTCTGGTCGAGCGAGCCAGTACCGCCAACGCCATTAACGAACTATTGAAGAACAGAATTAGCGACAACTCGGTTCGAATGAATGTTAGTAATGAATGCAGACTTACAGTTGTAACCAAGCTCTGATCCCCCTTCTTGTCGGCGGAGCTCTCCCACCACATACCACCTCCAAGGCCTTGCTCCTTGATTTTCTGAGTCTTCAATGAGATGACCTCGGGGGTGTCATAAGAGATCATGAAGCGCTGAGCAGAGTCGTAGCTCCAGCTGGCGATGATGTTCCTGTCGGTCTGTACGGTTGCGCCAGACTGAGGAAGGGCCTTGTAGTCGTAGACACCAGCCTCCCAGGTACCCTGGCCGACACCGCTGAAAGCTTTACCGGGACCATCGGTGTTCTGGAAAGAACGACCATAGAGCGGCATTCCGACGACAATCTTGGAAGCAGGAATACCTGCCTTCTTGTAGTCGTCGATGGCACGCTGGGTGCTGAACGGGGTGCTCCCGGGGTTAGAGGTTGAGGGGTACCAGTTGGCCAACTGACCTGCGACTGAGTCCCAAGAGCCAGAATAATCGTAGGCCCTGGATTTGAGTGCGTTAGACTGAGGGCAGTGAAAAGGAAGGACAAGAATGCTTACATCAAGTTCCAGAAGTCGAGGTACTTGTCCATGGCACTAAGCTTCATCTTATTGTAGTTGGTAGGGCCAGCAGGCGATGCAACCGTCAAGAGGAAATGGTAGTTGTTGGCATACTGAGCAGAGTACTCATCAAGAGCCTTTGAAGTGTCAGTAGGGCCCAAGTCAAAGAAGAAGACAAACTCGCCTTGCGGGTTTCGGCCAGAAGAGAGACCATATCGTTAGCCTGGGCCTCATCTATGTCACGGTTAGATGGTGTTGGGAGGGAAGCAATCAATCAGGTGACTCACTCTGAGGGTACTCCCAGTCAACATCAAGTCCTGATGATGAATTAGTACAATGGCTTCTCGCAGATGAGTGGGTGAAAGCAGGACTTACCATCAAATCCAAGATTCTTCACAAGCTCAACCGCGCTGCTCGCGAACTTCTTCCGGCCAGCGTCGGTGGAGGCAGGCTGGGCAAAGTTTGAGGAGTAAGTCCAACCGCCAATGGAAAGAAGCACTTTGAGCTTGCGATTGGCCTTCTTCAGAAGGAACAAGCGCTTGACGCACCCGTAGACGTTGTTGCCGACGTCATTCCACGAGTCGTCAGGGTAGTGCTTGTCGGTGTCGGACCAGGTGTCGGAGAGGTAGACCTCACCGGTCTCTGGGCGAACATTGGCGAAGGCATAGAGCACATGAGTGAGCTCTGAAGCAGGGAGATCTTGAGGGTTGTAGTTGCGGCCGTAGATGGCCTGTGCTGCTGTTAGAGGGTGGAAGCAATTGGAGTTGAGGAAGGAGACAGACCCAGTTGACAAAGTAGGTGACGTGCTTGAAGCCGGAAGCAGCAGATTGAGCCATGTTGTTGACAGTACCGTCGATGGGTTGAGGGAGAGCAGCTGCGTGCGAGAGGCAGGTTATAAAGAGCACCCAGAGTGCCCTGAAGAACATCATCTTGGCCACCACTTGTCTTGGAGTTTGTGCGGTGTGGCTGTGTCGTGTGGCTGGATGACGTGGCTGGCGTCTGCAGGTGGATGCAGGTGGATGGTCGAAATAGGAAGTTGAAGACTGGGGTGGAGAAGAGAGCAGGTAAAATCAAGAGTATCGTGGGCAGGAGGACAGATACTTATAGACATGGGAAATTGGATTCAGGAACAAGTGGGTCTGCTGCAAGAAAGTGAAAGAGCGAGCGAGAAGGTAGAAGAGTCACGAAGGTGAAAAAGTGACGAGGCAAGGGAAGGGGAGGAGTGAAGGCAAGGACCCGCAGCAAACATTCACCACTCACCGCATTCACCGTCCCCGGCGGCCACCACGAGACAACCGCCTGCCGCTCAGAAAAGAAGGAGCAATGGCGATGCAACAGCAACAGCAACAACAAAAAAGGACCGTGACAGCAGGAGCGCCTGCAAGGTAGGGAAGGTAGTCCACTTGAACTTGCAACTGCACGCTTGCACGCTCAAATGCCACCACCAAAAAAAAGTGAATGCAACCGGCCAACGCGTGCAGAAGCTGCACAAGAGACAGGCCTCGCAGCGGCAACAAGAAGAGGAATGGCTCGCGAGGGACGCGCCGAGTGAAGCATGGCGTCGACGCGCCAGTCATGTATTCTTTCTGTCCTGGTCTTCTAGGTGAAGCCGACGCCGCTGCCCTTCCTTATCCGGCAAGACGGTCCTAAATGACCTGGTCTGCAATTAGACAGCCGCCTACACGTCGTCCTGTATGATCATCCTTTGGGCCCTTTGAACCCTTTGAACCTTTTGGACCCAGGCCAACACCACCCTCCCGCCAATGACAGCCTGCGAGTACGTCTCTGCGCCGTCCCCGGTCCGCTATCCTGATAGTTGTGCGACGTGGTACCCTTCCTGTCAAGTCCGTCGGAGGAAGGCTGAGACAGCCGCTGTACTACAAGGAGCGGTGCCTCGACATCATCAAAGCCTGTCGTGTGAGTGCATGACAAGACATGATGGCTCTTGTGGTAGACGTAGCGTCAAAGACGGATTGGCAGGGGCGCGGCCAGCCCTCCGCGAATAGAGTGACGGCCAACCGAACGGTATATCGCTTTCGATCTGGAAATGCACGGGTAAAATGAACACCCCGAGAAGCGAACCACTCGAAACGAGGGATGCAATGCCCTGATAGAGACGCCACTTACTTTTCCCTACGCCTGTATCGGAATTATCGCTCGCCTTCTTACGAACAATACAGCTAAATCTACGCAGTGGCGATCGGAGACCATGATCTTAGCAGTCTCACTCAACCAGAAACAACAGATGGCGGCGTGCACACGACCGATGATATGGCCAGCAGCGGACGAAAGCTTCAGGCGAGCGTGGCCTCTTGAGAAACGCTCTATAATGTCAGATGGTGGGTGAGCGCCGTCATACGGATAGCAGCAAACTAACCAAGTCAAACGTGACTGGAACGGCACGGTATAATCTTAGGAGATTTGACTACCTCAGATGCGGAATCCCCCAAGCAGCTTAGGCCCCCAAATCCAACAAGCTGGACGTACCGTTACATCAAGTGGGAATACTGCACTTGCGGTCCTGGTAAAGGGGACATATCCTCGAGCGTGCATTTGCCCCTGAAAGACCAGAAGTTCCCCGGTTGTGGCCATGTGGCAGAAGGATAATATACAAGATATGGGCGAAATGGAACGAGAATCTAGGTACAGAATACAAATGTCATGGGAGCCGGGACTACAACCTAAGCCGGGGATATAGATAAAATGCGGCTAGCTGGATTTTACATTGGGCGTGACTCTACCCGCTCAAAACCCGGGGCGGGATCTCCAGTAAGGATGCTCCAGACCCCTCCTTATCGTAGTCCGTCGATGGAAGGAGCACATGAGCAGCACTCAGCATGCATGTG
The DNA here is from genome assembly GCA_028476805.1 of Acrocalymma vagum. Classification (NCBI taxonomy): domain Eukaryota; kingdom Fungi; phylum Ascomycota; class Dothideomycetes; order Pleosporales; family Acrocalymmaceae; genus Acrocalymma; species Acrocalymma vagum. Next base: position 88,949 of record JAQGEP010000045.1, read on the forward strand.
AAGATGTCAGTTTGCGTCGCCGTCTGATCGAGGAGACGAAATATGCGTATGCGCAAGTAGAAGGAGAACCGGGTTTGGCCAGACACCTTGAATCCACTGCGCGATAGGAAAAATAATAATAAGAGATTTACCATAATAGTGAGAGCTGAATTTGATTAAAGATCGAAGAGGCGAGCAAGCCTGGAGTGTCGCTAGCCGCATTTAGCCAGAAGGCGAAAGTATAGCGACGATCCAATTAGGAAGGACGATATATACGAGCCTGATTGGACATTTTTGGAATGGAAAAGTTGTGCGGTTACTAATAACTTTGAGCGGGAGGAGGACCCGACTCACTCAGATGGAGACCAGTGGCCAAGAAATCAGAGAGCGGAAATGGTTTGCAGAGCCACGCGTGGGCGTTAGAGCGTGGTCGACGGCTACCAGGTGAGGCCTCGAGGGTGGCATATGCGGCCTGCGGGAAGATGCGCCTGGATTGTAAGAAGGTCTACGAGTGGGTTGGTTTCTCTTCTTGGTCGCTATCTCCAACCTAGAAGGGGGTCATACGGCAGCAAGGGTCGGCATGTATACCGATCGACTACGCGCCCAGTAGCTCGCTGAAGGTGGTGATACCCATGTTCTCTTTAGCGCCCGTGCATCGCTTGGTGTAAAGGCGCCATATTCTGATTGCTCTGCATTCTAATCATCCGAATTAGACTGCCTATTTAATCTTACAGGGAATCGCCCCTATTTCATTTCATGCCGGTTAGGTAAGTGGTTGTTGGTTTTTGATGCTACAGCATCATTTCGCTCCGTATTGCCGTAATAGTGAAGGCTTCCAATCCATGGCTGGCACAACCGATGGATTTGGACGGACTACTCGACTTAATCGATGTATTGTAACCATCGGCTTTCGAAAGATCATACTCTATCCATTCAAAGGCAGGGTAAGGTTGCAGTTGCAAATGACTAGCTCAGGCTTCAGGAGTTTCCATGTAATGATATGCCGATGAGGAGGAAAACCGGGTTACAATTGATGCATGTGGTCCCTAGAACATGCTGTCGGGTCAAGGTTCGTGCAGGAGTTGGGCGTTTTCTCAAGGGTAGAGCTGCTGTAGAAATAAGGGTTCTGCGCCATCTGGCCCCAATTGTTGAGAGATAACCATTACCTGCTCATGGACGGCTAACATGGCACACCAATAGCAGCTCTGAGGATCAGGTAGGTAGCTGCACAAGTCCGCCCAAATACCACATGAGTGTTGTTACATTTATCATGCGGAGACATGCTACAAAATGCATGCATGCTGGTATCGCCAGGTGACCGTTCATGTAGTTCTTTACTGATAAGAAAAGTTAGTTGTTTTGCTATCTTGATGAACTATGTTTGTATAGGCACCTGTGCTAATCGAATCTGACAACCTCTAGGATCCAGGAAACCTTTCACCAGGGTGTGTTGCTCTCGCTTCTTCTTCCCTTCTACGCTCGATCATGCGTGATGCGAAAGTGTGCGACCAATATGCACTGTAGCCAGACTCAACCACATCGTACAGTGCAAGACTAGGGTCGTAGTGGCATTGTATCACCACGAGTACACTAGCAATGAGGAGTAGCCTGTACTTGGCTTGAATCAACTCGCACCAGAATCAGAGCTGGCAGCGATACTCGGCCCTCAAGGGCGCCCAGGTAACCTCTCGCGTTCAATCGATCTCTGCTTCTCATCATCCCCTCTCTTGTAGGCTTCCACCTTTTCTGCCTGTAGCTCTACGTTCATTTTGTTGATCTCTCGTTCCATTTGATTCAAGAATTCCTGGCTCTTCCCCTCATCTGTCGCCTTCTTGTGTTCCTCATCGGCCAGCTCTCTTCGCCTCAGCTTTTTCAGCCAACCGTCTAACTTTGCTGCGCTACCGAAACAAATTCCATATCCGTCGCAGTAGCATGAATTCATTGCAGGACAGTACTCAGCATTTCTTGTGAACAGGTATTGCCAGGTATACTCGAAAATGCGACCGGAATTTTGGTCCTCGAGGGACGTAGCCAAGAGCCAGTCCCTGAGATGCTCATAGAGTTCCTTCGGGTTATCGAGAGCGCGATCACGGCTGATTGCGAATTGTGCGCAGCAAGGCTGAGATAGAACGGGCGGCGGCCGGTGCCCAGGGAACATCTCTTGGAACAATTCGAAGCTGAATTGCTTTTCCTCAGGCTTTTTCGTCTCGTCGAAATCCACCGGTGCTCGATCTATATGTATCCAGTTTGGACATCCTGGATCAAGGTGGCAACGCAGATTCATATAACCCTGTCGGGCAATCCGGTCGTCACTAAGCCGCTTGAGTGTTGTAGCAGTATCCAGGCCAAGTAGGTAATTATTGTGCCACGCGTTCCTGTGCGCATGGATAAAGATGATTGTATCCGGAAGAGAGTCGTAATGGTCAATAAGGTATGTCAAGTACACCATAGCCTCATGCCCCTTATTTTTTGGTACTCGAAGTTCAGCGTTCGGGTTATCTATCTCATATATTTTCGCATCGAGGTCTGGCAGCTCTTTCGATAACCACCCGATGTATTCGTCTTTGCCCTTGGCTAGCACAACGGTTCGCGAGTAGTTGGAGCCAGGGGGTTTAGCGACACCAGGATAGAAAGCTAGAGGGCGACGACTATCGTTGGATGTTTCCAGTTCAGCAATTTGGCCATTTTGCCCGACTCCCAAGGGCTTCCAAGGGCGATTTTCGTACGACTCATGTCTGGTGTGCCACAAGGCAACCAATATTAGCAAGGCGAAGACGACTGGGCTCGCTTTCCGCGCGTTTATTGACATGTTGAGAGCTCCGAGTGTGGTGATCATAAAAAACTGAATTTCGTTTTTCAACTCCAAGAGCTGCAGATGAACAGCTCCATGAAGTCCCCTCAATCTTGTGAGAGGTGATGAAACTTCGATGATGCGATGTCGTCCTGTCTTGGTTCCGATGACGAGCACAGACCAAGTTCCGCGACGCTCACTTCTCACTTGCCGTGTCACCGTCCGTGAGTTCCTACCATCCAACATTAGCCTATCCAACATGAGCAATCAATAATGCCGGACATCAGCACTTGACAGCACGAATCTGTATGCGCGTCAATCAATAACGGGTTTCAGACTCATTGCCTACCACCAGATCGACGAGAGACACCTCCTAACCACGCTCCTCATGCCACAACGAAAAGAGTACGATCCCAATCGGGACATTCCGGATCTCTCAGACAAGGTTATTCTCATAACCGGAGGTAAGGAACCGCAGCTTCATCTTATTCTCAGTAGCTTACTGTGACAGGCACTGCTGGATTGGGTAGGGAATCTCTTCTTACACTTAGCAAACATAATCCCCATATCTTCTTCACCGGACGCGACACCGAACGCGCGGAACGCATTATTTCTGAAGTTGGTAGCGAGAAAGCCACCTTCATTGAGTGCGACCACGCAAGCCTCTCATCGATCAGAGATGCTGCTGAGAAGTTCTTGTCGCTTTCGAAACGCCTTGATGTGCTGATCTGCAATGCCGGGGTAATGACGATTCCACCCGGTCTTAGTAAAGACGGTTACGAGATCCATTTTGCCATCAACCACCTAAGTCACGCACTTCTGATCAAACTTCTCCTTCTATTGCTTGAAGAAACATCTAGGATTCATTCAGAAGCAAGGATCGTCACCATTGGCTCTCTAGCCGCCGGTCACACAGCACCCGGGGGCGTCGCATTTGACGACCTTCGTACTACTCTAGATGATATGGGTGCCACAACGAAGTGGAGGCGATACGGGCATAGCAAACTAGCTAACATTCTATATGCGTCGGAAATAGCCCGGCGCTACCCCTCGCTCACTGTTGTCTCACTTGAGCCCGGTACCGTATGGACGGGTTTATTTTCACATCTTGGACTTGTGGATAAGATATTCGCCGCGATATTCATTTGGTGGAGGTGTATACCTATTTACAAGGGCGCATTCAACACCTGCTGGGCCGCAACCGCTAATACAAGTGAGATGATATCGGGCAAGTTCTACACCCCTGTCGCTGTGCCGGGACCGGCTTTGGCTTTTACAGACGATGAACAACTTTCCGAAAAGTTATGGGAGTGGACACAAGAGGAGCTAAGGGACTACAGTCTAATTCACTAAGGTACTTGTAGATCTTGCTGAAATCAGTGCATGTGTGATCAAGACCAATGACAAGCGCAACACGATGTCATGACTGTTTCCATACAAATTCAAGCATGAGACTTTGAAGTCCTAAATTATCCACATACCAAAAACGGTCTATGCATAGCTTCATTCTCTTAGCCGATATCATATCTTTGGCTTACTGTTGGCTTCCGCTCCTATACTCCACTCCTTTTCAGGCATGCTCGCCACAAAGCTCTTCCTACCTTCCCATTTACGCATCCATTCTTCCAGCCTTGGTCTTCCATTCTTCCAATCAATCCCCAAGTATCCCGTGGTTGCGACCATCGATGTTGCAACGGCGACGGCGATCTCATCCACGGACGCGGGCTCACTTAATGTATCGGGCAAAATTCCATCCTTCGCCGCCACTTCAAAACGGTCCAGTCCGCGCAGTATCTTGTTCTTCTGCCCCTCAAGCCATTCAGGAAACTCGAGGCCTCTCTCCTTACGGATGCGCAATTCATAAGTGATGAGGACTGTGGCGTCCATCAGTCCATCAGCGCATGCGTGGAGCGTATGAAGTCGCCAATAGCGGGCATCCTTCTTCGGATTGACTGAAGCGAGGTTTTGGAGGTATTCGCATATTATGCGTGAGTCGAAGATGCCATCAGGAACATCGTCTGGGACAAGGCACGGGATTTTGGTCAAGGGATTATAGACCGACACATCGCCATTGTTATCGCTCCATCCGGGGAAATGAACTGGGCATATGACGACCTTTTCAAGCGTCATGTGTTTGCTCAGAGAAAGTTCGTGAGCTAACATGAAGACCTTGCGCGAAAATGGAGACATGGGGTGGTAGATGAGACGCATATTTGGCACTGTAGGCTCGCCAGAAATCGTAGCGGGGATTGCAGGGCGTTTTTGACGCTTATTGATCTGGAAGTTCCATCGAGGGAAATGTAAGTGAAGGCCCTTGGAGTTTTGGATAACCACTTCTGTTGTAGTAAGACCAATGACGGTACCACGGTCTTTGTGCGCTTGTCCGTAATCCGAAGGGAAGACTTCGACTTCGTCACCAGATTGGAGTCCCAGGGGGTCATCGTTAATGAACGTAGTTGGCCCAGCTGGCGAAGCAGCACCGGCGATCCTTTTAGCCATTTCATCCCCATCAAGTGACGTTGGCTTTTGGGCCTCCATTTCCTTCTTCCTCACCTCCGCCATGAATCGATGAACCCATGCGTACGTTTTCGGGTATTTCTTTTCGCTGATATGCTCCTCTGGCAAGCAGTTTTTCATATTACGATCCACTATGAGCCACTCGAATGGCCAAGTTCCATCAATGTCTGCTAGTGTTGGATTTTCCGTGCCTAGGATCCACTTGCGGCCATCAGCGAGGAATGTCTCCTCAAGCAGCTCGAATGCCTGACGCAAATGCTGCAATCCAATCGGTCGATTGCTCGCCATCATTTCTGCTGTCATTCGAACGCGGCCCATCAACTTCTGTCTATCGTCCAAGAATGCTTTATTCTGGAGCAGACCGCCCCAGTAAGGTATCATTTTAGTACTGTGGGAAAAGATACCGCCATCGATGGTCCAATTCTCCAGGAGTTTACGAATGCCGACTTCGGCGGGGCTGGATGGTGTGAGGTTGCTATCTGGGTAGAGAGACTCGAGTTTGGCGATCATGAGGCGTGAATCGCAGTATATGTCTTTCCCAATTGCCATGATTGGGATACGTCGATAGTTGACGTCGATGGCCGCAAGATCCGGACGCGGCATGACGGGTGGTTGAATCTAAAAGACCAGTTGAATAAACACAATACAGATCTTCCGTAACAACACTTACACATTCATCGTAGGGAATGTTGCGAAGCCACAAATACCACAGTACTCGATGCGAGTAAATTGACTGCGAGTAGTGGAACAGGATGATCTTCTCAGTCGGCGCCATGATAGCTGTCGCACTGGTCAAGGAAGAATTTCAGTTTCTTCAATGCACTGTTCTGGGATCTCCAAGGATTTGGGCTGGGCTTTATACCTATGATAGATAACTTCTGTTTTAGGCTAAGACGTGTCGAATTGATGTACGTCGACCCCACATCTCATGCACCCGAGGCTTCGATCTAGACGAGTCAGATCTACATTAATTAGACTAACTGACATCATTCCAGCTGGGAGCACATTGAAAGTACACTAGCTGAATTCGGTTAACATGTGATACCGCATCTGCAGATGAGTGGAAAGGAAGGTTTTCCTTTTTTCTTCTTCGCGAAATTTGCCTAAGGCATTCATTAACTAGCCTCGCGTGCCACACATCTTTTTTTTTTGGCTGTTTCAACAATTTTGCACCATGCTAAATATAATTTGTTTGTTCAAGATACTCGGTCACCTGCAGAGTCGAGAGACAGATTTAGCACATGTACTACGAAAAATAGATACGTTCAGTGGGTTACTTTCGAAGATCTTCATTAGAAATGTACTACTATTTGAATACGCTCACTCCGTCTAATTTTTCGTACTATGGGCTGTTGAAGGCGCTGATACTTCACGGCCTAGCACCGTTCACGCGTTGATAAAGACAGCATGTTGGCTCTACCTGTTACTAACTTGCGCATCAAAGGAAAATACTCTGCTTCGGACCCTGTACTGACGCCCTGAACCCCGCTATGAAATTCCCGCATCCTGTAAACAAATCTTTAATTCCACCTCTATCTCTATTCCATTTATATGATATGATTGACAAATACATAAAAACCTTCAGTAATACAATATATAGATCTAGTGATATACGCCAGTATCCATGTATCCATACCAGTTCCTAAACACCAGTTCTCAAATGCTTTTTCCCAAACGCCAGTATCCAAACCTTCGATGTTGTATCGTGATACGTTGCTAGGGGTGTATTGAACATAACGGACGCCTGGTAGTCTTTGAAAGGGTATTAACGAGTTCAACGAGCCCGCTAAAGTAAAAGTAAGCTACATGGTCAAGTGGCGTCAATTGATAGTCCCTAAGGGTGGAGAAGTACTGTCTGCTTTGATGGATCTTCCATCACATGTCCACCTTTGACTATGACACTGTTTTTGGTCTCCGCGTAGACCGAACAATGTGGATTCGGGTCACCTTCGCTCTCGTGGAACAAATGCCTGGTCACCGTTAGCAAAGGCAGTGCAAAGAGTTGGAAGAATTAACTCACGTAATAGTCAACCGTTCAGTTTTTCTCATGTCCTTTGCTTTGAATAAAGTGCCACTCTCAAAGGCTTGCTTGACGCTTGCGAGTGCCCTTTCTTTCGCGGCCTGGCAGATAACTCCTGTAGGTCGCTTGAACCATGGCCCAGCATTCGCTATGTAGACCGAAATGTTCTTTGATCGAGCTTTGTTGAATACTTTTCCGATGAGAGACATTTTGCTTGTGTTGAACCTGGGAAAGACTTGGATTGAGGAATTCAAAGAGCGGGGAAACTTCCAGAGAGGAGAAATATGAGGAAGCCTCTTGGATGCAGAGGTGCGGGTAGCTGCATTAGACAAGTTTTCCACTCTTTTCACTTCGAAAGGTGGTATTGTTTCACAGAATTTTATACAGGGTCCGTCGTCCTACCGCCGAGTTTGCTATGAGTACCGCTCAGAAAAGAGTGACGCCTCAAAGCTAGGCGTCCATGTCTAGAACCTTTCATATCACTCCGTACTGCCGCCAGCCAGTTTTTCGAATGCCAGAAACTCTCTCGACTCCAGCACAGATGAAGCGGAAGGCCTTCTGCTAGGATCAATTACTAGCATGAGGCAAAGCAGATCCCTCAACTGCTGTGGCAACTGTGCTCGCTGTATCTGCTCCTCAAGTGGTAAGATTGCCTGCATTTCTGGCTCTTCGAGACTCATGCATCTTGCAGTCTTCACCATTTCTTAAAGATATTACCTTGAACTTCTTCAGGAGCCTGGATTTCCGACTCTGGAAAGAGTCGTTTGATCTTTGCCATCGACCAAGAGTCATCGATCAGAAAATGAGGGCTTTCCAATGCACCAAGAACCCAGGTTTAATCCAGACAAGTAGCATTGCAGCAACTGCCTGTTACGGGGCTTACGCTATTGCTCACTTAATTCCCAAAGGGCTGAGCCGTAGAGAGATTGTGTAGCCGTAGGATTATTCAGTGGTCTTGGTGACACCAAAGGTGAACGTTAAAACGTTGTATGGTAAAGTAACAAACAAGTATAATTGCCAATCTATGACTACTCCGTTATGATACGAGTATAACCGCAAACAATCTATGCTAGGAAATCTATCTGTTTATATAGAGCGTGTCAAGCCATGTGGCAGTTCTGTTTTCCTCGTGGCAGCTGACTGCCACGCCTGGCAGTCAACTGCCATCTTCTCTTGGCAACTGCCATTCTCTCACCCTGGCCGTCTGTAGTCCCCGCTGGCATCCGGTCCCCGCCAACTGCTCCCTGTTGGCTCCCGCAGCCATTCGTTCTTCTGGAACAATAGATCCTCCGTCCATTGTTCCCCTAGCTCTGGGAGTCCCATTACTCTGAGCATGTCACGTGACATGTCAGCTGCTGCCATCGTCCCTGGATGATAGTAGCATGGGTCCCTCATCGTCATTGCCCGTAGTTTCTCCGAGTGTCTCCTTGCTTCAGGAAGATCATCCGTAACACTGCCCAGACCTGCGATGGTTCTGCACATGCCTGGCCTAGGTAGACTTCAGGAGCGCGCATAGCGTATGGCTGGGCTTTTCTTCGTGTACCGGTTCGGAATACTAGGAGCACTATCAGTGACCTCTCGTCTCTTTTATAAGTATATGCGAACTAACGAAGGTCGAGATCTCCCACTTTGGCGGTAATGTTGTCAGGATCACTGTCGGAAACTAACATGTTTATAAATTTTAAATAGTAGGTAGAAACTAATATAATTCTTATAAATCTTATACTTACTATAAATAAGTAGAACTAAATTATAAAAGAACTTAAGTAGATAGATAAGGCCTATATATTTAGAATTCTAGTCTAATACTAGATTCTAATTAATAAAGAACTTAAGCTTAAAGTAAAGAAAGTTAAAAAAGAATAACTTATAAATCTTAATACTTTACCTAACTTACTATAAACTTACCTAGGTATTATATAACGTACTCCACGGGTGTGCCGGTCACTTTCGCCAAGCCCCCACCAAACCAACCTTCCTACACTAATATCTCTATAATAACAACACTTAAAACCTTCGAGTGAAGGCTAGGTATAGCTTACGCTCTAAGCTATTAAACAAGACGTAATAATATCCTAGCAACGCGCTATAGCCTACTATATCGCCCCTTAAAGTATACTAAGTAATTAACGCGCTAGATAACCTTTACGAGCTAATTACAGGCTAAAATTATAAAATCTAGATAATAACGAGGAAAAGGTAGTTATTAAGTATATACTTAAGCTAGTTATATAAGGATTTCCCCCTTAACTCGTAGCTAGGCTGGTAAATGGGTGTAGGCTGGTAAATGGGTGTAGGCTGGTAAATGGGTAGTGAGCGGGTTTGGCCAAATTTTACACCTTTTTTAATTTTAGCTCCATCAATATTCATCTAATTAAAAATCTAAAAACAGCTTTCCGCTAGCCCTAATAAAGCTCTATAATCCTATCTTTTTAGATTTTAAATAACTCTAGTAATAAAAAAGTTATTTAGCTCCCCAACTTTACTACCCCTACTACGGGTAGTAAAGTTAGGAACTTTAAATAACTCTTTAATTACTAGAGTTATAAAAAAGTAAAATTATAGATTTATAGATAATATAATAACCCCCCTAAAATCTTTTATTAGTTCTTAAATAGCTCTAAAATTGACTAAGATATAGCTAAAATAAAATTTCTTGTGTGACACCCATTTACCAGCCTAACCCTAGGCGAGATCCGAGTTCAGTGGTCCCAGTTTTGGGTCCCCTAAATGCTGTAACTGCGAAACACTTCTCTCTGCCACTCAATATCTGCACGGGATAATGCAGCTGAGCTTTGTCATTAAGGGCCCGGAAATGGACCCCGTAATAAAGTGATCCCGAAGTTGGAGATCCAAATTTGAATTGTTTTTGAAACCTTAATAAACTTGGTCTTAAGCGATATAATTCAACTTGTCGATTAAGTAGGATGCAAGTCTTTGATATTGTTGGGAAAGTGATTTCGGACTTTATTGTTCTAAGGATATCCGCAAGAACCACACCTTAAATGACGCCACCTCTACAGCCCTTCACCTTATTCTCCGATTGGCTAATCGCTTTATTTACCTTGCTTCGTTTACGGCCTAGCTTCTCTCTGCATCTAATTACAAGATTGCCACTGAAAATTTGCTACTCTAGGTCGAAAATACCGGCTTTCGCGATACTCTTATACAAGAAAAAAAGACGAAGGAAGCGAGGTAAGGCAATGCTTCTCGAGCCAGACGAGAAGTACGCTGGTAGTGCTATTTTTTTTTTACTAAAGAAGGTCTAGATATACTGGACTATAGTATAATAAAAAGAGGTGGACCAGCAATTAGGTTAATAACAAAAGATAGCTAAATAGCGCCTTTGAGATAAGAGCAAGTAGCCTAAGGCAATTAAGGCTGAGGCGAAGCGTGTACAACGCCAGAGACATTGCGGAGAGAGAGAGGCCGAGAAGGAGCAGAAGTTAGTAGGGAAATAGAGCGTTCGGGTGGCAAAGGAGCTAGAGAAACAGCTCGAAATCGACACACAATTATCTTCAAAAGGTAAGACGCGTGTTTGGCTATGGGGAGAGCGAGGATGGACAAGGATGGACATAATTATCAGCATGACTAGTAGGAAAAGCACTGCCGCTTATGCGGACCTTTGCCAATAATAATCTTTATCTACATATAAACAAGTTAACCTTTTTACAAAAATTAGACTAGTTTGTAAATATTAACGTTAATAATAGGTAAGGTATAATAATATTTAGCGGTAGTAATCCGCCAAAGGATGGGAGCGACATGATGAGCGTCACGTAATCAACAGCTATGTGACCCTCACAACGCGCACTGGCGTGTATCGGGGCTGGCGACGACGGACTGGCGGCAGGCTTGATCTGCTCGATGTTGCTATTGCTGTCTGCATCCTGTAGCACTTACCTTGTATATGATTAGCAGTATCTGGAGCTGCGGCAGTACCACTCTTGCATCTGGAGGTGATCATACACATGGCCTCTTTCCTTCCTGACTAATACAGTCCTTGAGGCAGGGGGGATGTAGTAAACCCATTGACAGAAAGGTACGACCGTCTAGCTAGCGTATTTATCAAGAATCGTCTCTCTCCTACGCAACGTTTTTTCCCTCCTCCTCCTCCTCCTCCACCACCACCACCACCACCACCACCAAGACACATGTGAGTACTATTTGTTCCAACTGTCACGCTAGACACTCCTCCTAATCATTATCATCGCCCTGACATTGGACCGTCTGCCCGTCTTTGAAGCAAGTTGGATCTAGACTCCGTATTGTCTATGATCTTGCTGCTATAGATGCATGACATGGCTTTCAAACTAACTGCTTTTCCTAGGCCGACGCTCAAATCTGGTCGCGTCGTTTCGCCCGCCGCCGCCCTCGCTCGAGCTAGGGCTGATTACAACGCAGCCTCCGCTGCGGAGTGGGCCAGCCTCCTCAACGGGGTGCGAGGACCTTGCCTGTGGCCGCTGGTTCTGGCCCTGAATCGGGTGGAACGGGCTCAGAGAGTCGTGGACGAGGCCGCTCGCCGACCATAACTGTAAGTAATGATTTCATTTCTTGTGTTTGATCATTCGGCTCGACTTCTACTTCTACTCTTTGCTCCCCTCCCTTTCTTCTCTTCTTTTGCTCCACTGCCTTTCTTCTTCTCTTCTTTACCAGGACGATTGGCTGGCACCTTCACGTGGTGTCCTGGGTCAGTAGCGTAGCCTGTTCGCGAGCTGGTCAGCGAAGCTAAGACCAGCTAGCAAGTAGATAGAAATCTGTACAAATGCACTGATCAGGCCATTCTTTGCATCATTCCTTCGTGACGTATTTGACATAGTGATGTTGAATCAACAACTCCATCCGGCAAGCGCAGATGATGAATTGTATCGCCATGGGACCTGATATCCATGTCGCGTAATGCTTCCTTCTCCAACCGTAGGTAGCAGGGACTAGGGGCAACCTTCTTCCAGGACTCAACAACATTATCACTGAGCTCAAGATTCCATGTACCACGCCATGTAAGTGTAGCCATTGCACTTGCAATATGTCGCTGATAAATTACCGCACAGGCTTGTCCCGGTTCACTGTTCCAGAGCACCATGGTTTTGAGCTGCGGCATCTTCAGCGCAATCGAACTGGCGTTTCGCAACAGTGTATACACATTTTGATGAGGAGCTGTCCGGGCCAATATGGTTGATGTGAGTGTCAGCGACTGCAGGAGATTCCAGGTACATGGCAGCTGCTGGCATGAGGTGAAAAACTGCTGGGCGTCGATCATGTATGAAATAGAAAGGTGCTCCAGATGGTGACTTTTGGCGGCAAACGCTTTGGCTAGCTCGATATCTACAGCTGAGGTAGTTTCGATATCTCGGCCTAAATGTGGCGTAGCGTTATTTAGTGCCAGTGCAAGTTGGTTGTTGAAGTCCTTGAAGATAGATACTCTTTTGACGTGTTTTGGAACACTGCGCTGGACTAAGAAGGCTAGTTCTATCAAGATGTCAGAAGGAAATTAAATACGTGTTTGATATTGGAGGCGGGGGGGGGGGGGGGGAGTTTCGTTGATTTTACACCAAATATCCAATACAAAATAATCTCAACAGAACAGGTAAATCCCCTCTAATTGTATAAACACAAAACCGTATAAGAAAATATGATATAGGGTTAAACGTACCATATGCACATGCAATCTGGTAGTGGTGTCGCCGGGCACGCCACAGCTCGTAGACTATACTTTCTAGCCGAGGGAGTTTCTCCCACAAGGCCTTTAGTACTTCGGGAAAAAGCTCATGTCGAAGTTGTCGACGTATGCAGAAGCTTGTAACGGCATGAACGACAGGGAGAGTTTGGGGGACGTTCAAGCAGAGCGGAGAGAAGAGGCGCAAAATAGCGGGCGGATCGGGAGTTTTAACCTGCTGACCATCAACCCAGCCGTGCTTTGGGTCGTGCCATCTAATAGCTTTCTCCTGTTGGGTCCAGCCCCTTGTGTCTTCATGTCCGGGTCCAAAACAGTAGTTCTTGAACCAATGCTGTGAGTCACTCGGTGAAGATGCGCTCAGCTCGAGTGTCAGCCGACCTGTAGGCTGCCAGGTACTCAGGATAGAAAAGAGCCTTAGGGTAGCCCTCCTAAAAATGGTAGACCTACGATTGGACATGGTGGCGTTTCGTGTACAAGTGCGACAGGCATATCGAGGAAGGTCGATATTGAGACAGATGTGCTGGACAAGAGGTCTTTGTCGGATAACGAGGGTTTCCAGTTCGTCTAGACAGGATGGCTGCAATGCTAGTTGGGAGAAATTCTTGGGTTCAAGAATGGCCTGCCATTCTTTGCAGATGGCTGCGCACTGAGCCCAGCCACGATGTTTCTGGCCCGAGATTTCATCGAGGATCAAAAGGCGGATATCTGCAGGCAACGAGAGCCAGGGAAAGGCGATGTGATCGTTTCTCTTAGTCATTTTTGAGATAGAAGCTTCTTTAGCAGTAATTGTGGCAGTAGGAAAGGAAAGTATTCTGGGAAAAGTAATCGTTTCTGTAGCTATCTCATCGGTGGGGAGAGAAGCGTAACACGGGCTGCTGAGAGACGCTATCTGAGCTGGGGTGTTGACGAGAGAGGTGTATATGGTGTATGAGGTCGCGCTGGCTGCGAAGGAGTTGTATGAGATATATTGTGCGCAGTAGCTTATATTCTCGATCTAGTGCTGGAGTGTGAGTCAAGAACCATATTGGTTGAACCTCTCCATAGGTTTCTATAGTTGAGGTCCATTTCCATGGTTGAGACCCATTTCCCTGGTTGGCTATTACAAAGTCGTCGAGTCAAAGCAGAACTAAAGTAATTAGCAAAAAAAATAAATCCGGACTCAAAGTAAACCACAAAGTTTCGCGATAAGAGCTCATCTATGACATGCTGGCACAGATAACGTGTCCCACCACCTCGCGCACGGTCCCACCTGGCGCACGCGCAATACTACCGTTAGTACCGTAAAAATTTGCCAACTTTTCTGTGAGGGATGACTAGCAGGCAGGTAAGGCACGTGAGATGTAATGGGCTTGTATTAATATATATGTAGACAAATCCTTAAGGGAAGCTTAAGGGTTTAGGGTTCAGAGTATATCTATAGGTTATAGGACCTAACTAGTCCCTATTAGGGGCCGAGTACTTCCTATAGGAGTTCTAGACTATAATAGGTGTTATAATAGCCCCCCCTTTTTTTAAGGGTTATCCTAAGCCTCTAAGAGATAACTATCTTATTCTCTTATTAGAATTTCTATAGATTCTATATACCTAAAGAGAAAAAACCTATTATAGAATTAAAACCTCTAGTACTATATAGCTTATATTAGTTTGCTGGTTTGTAGTCTAGACCCAATTAGCAGATGCCTGCAGCCCCACATAACGGTACTCTATATACCTGTATTCACATATTTCTCGTCTGCTAGCACGGCACAGCCAGTCAGGGCTGCTTTGAGGACTTCCCTGATAAGGGTGTAAGTGCGGATACCGGGCAGATACTTCGCCTCCGCAAGAGTGATGTCCAGCCATTCGAACGCGACGCACATTTCGCCGGTCTCCGCGTAGTTGCCAATCACCTCATACATTTTACGGAAGCATGAACCCGAGGCGACATTGGAGAGGAGATAGGTCTGACGTTCACGCTCGAGACACTCCATGGCGGGCCCACTTCCAGGTGATGCTGTTTTGATGAAAGCCCTTGACATTAGAGTCAGCATCGGAATTTGGAGAACTTGATGCTTCAACAAACCACTGAGGTGTATCCGGAGTATTTTCATGCGGAATGACTTTGGCTTTGAATACGGTGGATGTGTGAGTATTATCTCCCTTAACTTCATTGTGGATGCGGTAGTTCCAACGCCTTCCTGGTAGAATTTGCCCGAGAGCAAAGGACGACATAGTTCTTGATGAATACTGTATAGTTGCCGAAAGAAAGGGACGGAGGAGCGAGCGCATCGTTGGGGATCCATGGGCGGTTGGTACGAGAAGTTGCAAGTGGGAAGGAGAGGTTATTGCCCTCCGCGTTTGGTTGGACCTTGCTAAGCTAAGCCGTACCAATGGGGCCAGCGTGAAAGTTCCAAGCTGTACTTTCACACTCCGGATAAATATGAGTCATTCTTGGACTTGATCAGTGACTTTCGCATCATGGCATCGGGACGCACGCAGATCCTGGTATGAGTGGATGTTTGCTACTTGTACCTGTAAGGCCGGCGAACCGCGAATCCTCGCACCTTGCCAATCTACACACAAGGAACATACCTGTACCCGCCTCTACTTCTTTCTATTGTTCTATTATCTTGCATTCTGACTTATTCACCACCGTAAGGACTCGACAGCCAATTCTACGAGGAAGCAGTGGATGCTGAGGCTGAGCCGACTCTAACCATGGTACATAGAGATGCAAGAGGGCCTCTTAAGCGAAGATACACTCGCCAAAACTTACAACAATGGGCTTATACTCTTCAACCTCGACAGGTTCCATGAAGCTCTCGCGGAATTTCGACAGGCTGCATATAGCCAGGAGAAATTACTAGGGCTTCTGAACCAAACAACCCTCGAGAGCAAATATCGGTTGGGAGTCACATTACACTGATTGGGCATGTGCGGTGAAGCTGAAGAACAACTTTGGCAGGTAATAGACGGACAGGAAGACATTTTAGGTAGATTTGACGAAAGCACGCTTCGTAGCAAATACCGGTTAGGGATTATCCTTTACGACTTGACAAGATATCTTGAGGCGGAAAGCCAATTCCAATGCGCACGAGTCTGGCAAGAGAGCATCTTAGGCGTGGAGCATGAAGAAACACTCAATAGCAAGCATATGCTAGGAGTCACTTTATACGAGCTCAAGCAATTCGAAAGTGCTGATGTGCTGAAGAGCTGCTGCGGTACGCAGTAGGGGGGCAAGAAAGTGTGCGGGGTAGCAACCATCCTGGCACTGTCGAAAGCAAATACTACTTGGGACTCACCCTCCTCAGAGTAAAGAGATATCATGACGCCCAAGAACAGCTGCAGCAAGTTCACATTGGCTGGGGTCGTTCTCTTTCGTTTGAACCAATTATACGCATGCCTCCAAAAATCTTAACTTATACACATCAGGTTATAAAGGTAGGCGATTGTGGCTGAGATCCTGGCCAGTTAGAGCGGAGAACGATGCTTCAAATGCCGACACAACGCAGCACAAGGACTCTCTCGGTTCACCGGCGCAATCCTCTCCCTAGTCGAAGAATATAAATCCTGTTGCGAGATTGTTTGCAAACCTGAAATATAGGCTGCTAGTCTATGAAAACCACTATAGCTCGTGCTCTCTTTGACTTCAACAAGCGCAGCCATGACCAACGACCCTTCCAACCACCTCCCAACCATAGAATTCAAACGCGACATTCAAATGCTCAAAGAGCACAAGCAATGCAAAGCAACCAGCAAAGCCTCGCCCTCCACAAATATCTTCGACTGGTTCACCACCAACACAAATACAGCAGAAACCCTACCTCTTCTCCCCGCATGTCGAAAACTCAACCTCGAAGCCTCCATCCTCGCATTCAAACATCACATGTTCGTCTTCAATATGAACCCGAAGCACATCGCACGCATGAAGATATTCCACCTTTTCCGGTGACGGACTGATTGCCTGCCCGCACCTTTACACAACGCTGTAAGCCGTCATGCATATACCCTCGATGAACCCAAAGTACAACCACTTACTCATTTCACGTCCAGCGCAATCCTACTCTTCCCCTCGCTGAAGAATCTCCTCATACGAGCCCGACTCGATATAGCCCGCACGACTCGAGAGGGATTCGCAAGTAGCCTGAACCATCCCTCACGCGCAGAATCACACGTAGACTCGAAATGCCACGATCCGCGACGAGAAGTCGAGCAACGGTATATACCAACGTGGTTCATGGGCGTGTTTACCCGCCTGGTTATGGATAGTGATGCGAGGTGGCAGAAGGGACAGAAGTGGGGAGTTGAATATGGGCTTTATGAGAGCGGGGCGTTCGATATCTCGCCTTCTTCCCGCGACGTGCCATGTCAACTCCAAGGCAAACGTAAATTCGCAAACAGGGACGTCGTTGGTAGGATAGAAGGCTTTGCACCGTGTGTGTTGTTGCGGAACTCCTACATGGGTCACTGCGAATTTGGTGCAGGAAACGGGGAGAACGGTGCACGTTAAAGTAGTGGATGATGAGGTGGATATGGAAGGCATCAAGAGGGAGAGAAGAGAGAAAGAGTGTGCAGGGCATGAGATCAAATTGCTGCCAAATAGTGATTGGTTGCCGACGCAAGTAATTGCGAATGGATCCGGGATAATGTGGGATGGAGAAGAAACTTCCCATATGCGAGCAAAGGCGAAAACAGGTGGCATGAGAGCAATGATTCAGTCGTCCTAGAATGGGTGGAAGTAACTAGGACTGAAAAGCTTGATGGTGGAGGGGTAAAGGGGTAAAGGTATGCGTGATAGTCGCATTGTGTATAGTAATGGATAGCGCACAGCGTTGAGCCAGGTACAAAAGCATTTCATCATCTCAAATTAATATAACTAAATGCTTTTAAAATTTAATAACTAAACAAGAATTTCAAATTAGGCCATCGAGAGCAGTCCTATCCGCAGATTGAACATTCTCTCACATGCACAAACCAAACGATTTCCCAATCCCTCATTTACCTTCTCCCTTCTCCTCAATTGCTCTCTTCTCAACCTCTGCAAACCCTTTCAATGCTTCTCCATACCTCTCCCAAACACCCTTCCTATACCCTTGCGTAATCTTCTTAACAAAGCTCTCCTCGTTCCACCTCGCCTCAAGAAAATCCTCGAACTTCTCGCCTTGCTTGCGGCCAACGCCCCATGCAGCCTTATATGCCGCACCAAGCGCACAAGCATTGCTACCGATGTCGAGTTTGTATACTCCATCAGCACCACCAAGAACTTCACCGGCAAGCTCAGCTATAGCTGGGTTCACGGCGCCTCCGCCGACCATATATATTCTACGAGGCTGTGGGGGTAGGTCACCTTGGGGCTCGACCAAGTTTTGTGAGCGAAGACGGAGGGAGAGAAACTGGGATTCGAGGATTGCACGCGCGTCGGCTTGAGGGACAGGCCAGGATTTATCTTCTGTCTTCGTCTGGGTCTCTGGAGGCGGGACGGCAGAGAGAGTGTCGTCCTTGTAGAGGAATCGCCATGTGCCTGCTTTGACGTTAGGCACAATCTCTGGTCGAGGAAAGTAGAGACCCAGGCGCATGGGGTCCGAAGATGAGTCGTTTTGACCAAGGACGGGGGTACTGGTTGCAATTTCATTAAATTGATCCCACGATTTGGAGTCGGCAGAGGAGGAAAGATTGTTGATGGCATCACGGATGTGCTCGCGAGCCAGGCCACCGTTCTTGTAACAGAGCATGAACATGTAAAGACCAGCCGTTGAGGGGTGGTTCATGAAATGGTATGCAGGGTCGGGCTTGTATGCAGGAGTAGACATGAGGAAAGTTGTTGAAGTTCCCAGAGAGACAATAGCATCCGAGGGGCGGAGCGGCAGGGCGAGCATAGTTGACGGGTTGTCGCCCGTAAAGGCAACAATCTGAGCCGAAGGGGGGAAGCCAAAACGGTTGACAAAATATGGCGAAATGGTGCCAAAGCTGCTACCGCCATCCTGTGGTACATCTCCTAATTTCGACTTAAGGTCTACAACGCCTTCACTTCCTGCAGCCAGTGCTAGGAGATCCTCTTGCCATCGACCATTCTTGATGTCCCAGAGATTTGCTCCACAGACATCACTGATATCTATCGGCGCAACCTTGCCCAAAAAGATTGAAGCGAGGAAAGAGGACACGAGAGAGATACGGGCGGTAGCTTTGTACGCTTCTGGGTATTTCTGGTGAAATCGCATAATCTGAGGGCCGCTGAAGCGCTATACCAATGTCAGTCTTGATCAAAACCGCACAGTCATCAGTCGACGTACGTGATGTGCCTTACTGCCCGTAGCTTCGGCCAAATCCACAGGGCTCTTCAACGCAGTATCAAACTCCTCACACTGCTTCTGCGTACTAGCATCTTGCCAATTGGGGCTGAACGGATGGCTGAATGCGCCTTTCCTCTCGCCCTTCGATCCGCTCTCCAGCTGCTCCAACAGCGTCTTGCCCGCATCTAGACTCGCAAGCAGAGTTTCCGCGTCTTTACTCCAGAACACAGTACCATGTTGCATGCCCGCGCCAGAAATGCCCTGGACTTTTGAAAAATCGGCGCCTTGCTGCTTCAATCGTTGTAGGACGAGTTCAATTGCTTCGAGGAACATGGCCACAGGCGCAAAGACCTCGCCCTCGGCCGGGTTGGTGAGTACACCTTTCTCAATGCCATATTTTGCAAGGTCTGCGTCGAAATCGACTTTGGCTTCGTGGACGAGTTTGAGGTCGGCCTTGACGATGATTCCTATTTTTCCACAATTGTTTCAGTATATGCTGTGCTCCGATGCGGGATGGCGGGGTAGCTAAACATGATGCAAGTGGGGCAGAGCAGAGCCAGCGTCACGTACCCTTCAATTGCTGGGTGCTGAGGTCGAATCCCAGATACTGGTCGGCCATGGTGGGCAGAAGAGCGCGCGGAGGAATTAAATGTGAGGCAGGGCAAGTGAACAACAACTACAGGAGATATATAAGCCTCTAGTGTTGTACTTTTTCTTGGGCAGACCCATCTTGTTGACCCTCCTCGGCGCTAGAGCCGTGCTCGATCGGAGGTGCTTGCCCTACGTCGGGTCTTTTTGCCGGTCGCCCCTCCGTCAGGCCAGAGACGTCCAAAGGCCACTAAACCCGGCGGATAAATACACGGCATACTAGATTCACGTTTGTGTATAGATCCGTTTGTAAGTAAATACGTCAAGACTGACCTAGCCAAATTCTGCGTCTTGATGAATCATGTGCCCCCACACCTGTCTCGAAGCCTCCTAACGTACATCCACACAAAACGAAATAAACCCCCAACGAAAAATAAAACCAGTACTTTGACTTTCAGAAGCGCGGAATACACTAACATCGTAGTTAGAAAATAATAATTTATTGCATATTGCACTAAGACAACTCCTTAACCGCCCTGCAATACTCCATACGAATATTGCATCTGCGTTGATAGAGCCATCGCGAGAAAAAGTTCGAATCAATGAGATAAATTTGCTGGAATCGACTAGACAGGGATTCGAAGGCAAGATGCAAGTTCACATTGGATGACTATTCTAGTTCACAGAGCATTCGTGAAAGGGGGGTTCCCCGCATACCGTGTATGAGCGCAGCGGAGAGGCATATAAAACATTCCAACATTTCGCTAGAAGGCTTAAACAATCATCTCCCATCAACCATTTCGAAGAATCTGGTTGCACCTGATCCATGTTCACCGAACTATAAAGTAGGAGTAATAAATTAGCTTGGTATCATTACGACTTGATGTAGATTTGGAGCAGGCATTAACTTAAAGTAGAATCCCGAAAATAAAATTCCGGACACTCTTAACGCTTATATCAATGTCTTGTGGGTGCGAGAGACGCGTTACGAAAACCAAGTGGCTGAACTGCACTGCCACTCCGAAGCACGAGAAGGAAGTCGTTACGTTCATCAACTGTTAGAAGAGCGACTGTACAGGGGTATACAAAGATGTGTATACAGGAACCAGCTTAGTGAAGATACCTGAACATGTGTGCCCCAAATGCTAGCAGCTGGAGAGTGAATTGGCGAATGGATTTTTATACTTCATCCGCAACTTGTTACTTTTATGAATACATGCTTCAATGGCCCTGATCGCGTACCAACCGTCTCTCGACAGCCTCAATATCCTTAAGTGCTTCTCGCGCAGTACTGTATTGACACTCCCAGCATTTCCGCGAAATAGTATCACAAACATGGGGATAGCTCAGGAAAATGCCGCTTGCAAATCGAGACTTGACCTTCTCTTGCCATCCATCTTCTCCATCGATGATATCCGGGAAGACCTCATGGCCAGTCATAATAAAACAGATGGTTGACCCAAATGCAAAGAGATCGGTCTTGAAATTGGCCTCAAACTCATTCTCTCGGGGGCACCAATATCTGTATGGCTCTGCACTCCAACCGGCAACCTCGCCACCCTCTAAGAGATAGTTTCCTTGGAAGTCTGCAAGCTTTAGATGAAGGTTCCCGTTGACTAGTATGTTTGTTGGCTGAATGTCGCAGTGAATAACACCTTTCGAATGAACATACTCTACTGCTTCAGCTACTTCACGACACCAAGCTACTCGCTGCTGCAGAGTAGGTGTGTGAGCCGGTTCAGTCAGGTAGTTGTGAATTGTTCCGTTTATTGCATATTCAAGGTATAAGCCGTCGTTCGTAAATCCTTTTTCCGCAATGATTCAGTGATGTTGACCAAGTATCTTAAGAATCTTATGTTCATGCTCAAGGCGACTCATGTCACCGCCAGGCTCGAGAGGGTACTTAAGAACGGTGGATCCACCAACCTCCCCAATAAAGGCACTAGTCCCAGATGCAAGAATGCGCTGCACTCCGAGTGGGTAATAGTAATAACAATTGACTACCTCATCATCCGCCATAGGGTATGTGGGTGAAAGCAGCGTTCGATGTATTGTTGGCGTGGGTCTCTCTTACTGATGCTGGGAGTGGAGAAGTGGTAGAAACCCCGCCTAGCAGTACTTATCATAGAAGGAATAGCGCCTGAGATGCATAAAAGTTAATGCGCGATAACAAAGCAAAATAGCGTTCGCTACATCCGCATGCCTAGTCACTCAGCTACCTTCTCTAAGGAGAAATTCTTAGAATCGTATATCAATGACTACTAAAGGCCTTATAAACCTAGCAAAATAATCTTTAACTTTAGGAGCTGTCTCTAGAACTTCGGAATCTTTTGTAGTATATAGAAGCGTACGAGTAATAAGGGATTAATAACGTAGAAGGGAATGGCGCAGCAAAAGGAGAAATTGTAAAGTATGCTCAAGACCACAGTATTATTCTTCCCCAAACCCTATAAGTCACGCAAAATTCGCTGAAAAATAGTATATATCAGCTCTAGTTTTACTGGTTCACGTAGTCATATTTAAGGTGCTTGAATATAGGGTGCTGTTTCGGTTACTGGTTGGTTTCGTTCAGTGTGGATAGACGTTAGGGAAATACAACCCACATACACTATGTGTAGAATTTGGAGAATTGATGGACAAGATAGCGAGCGTAATCAACCTTCAAATGGTTACTATCCAGAAATGGGCGACTAAAACGCCAGGGGAATCCCGTATCTTCCGACTCCAAAACACCATACCCAAATGTCCTATATACACGCCAACTCTTGCACAAATGTATAGTACATTCCTTACTTCCGCCTCGTCACGTTGCCATTGGCGCCTTCATGGTTGTGACCATGGCTGTGACCATGATCGTGGTTGTGCTCCCCTTCTGGCTCAGGTGTTGAAGTGCCGGAGACGTCCCCGCTAATGAACTCGTCCAAGAAATCGGGCTTGTCTGCAGAACTCGCAACGAACCGAACGCGGACCTTCTTAACCCCTCGCACCTTGGCGCCTATCCTCTCTCGCACAAAGTTCTCTACGCTGCGTGTCTGCTGGACCGTCCAGGTGCCTGGGACGCCAAGCTCTATATCCATTAGGTAGTTCTGACCAGACTTGACTCCCTGAACTAACCGCACCTGGACATGCTCAGTCGCTGGGCCGGTGTTGATTGTATCCAATGCTTTAATGGCTGCCTCCTCGACGTTCTCCCTCATCTCGTCCTCGACTCCAACATCGGCCAATTCGAATAATGAGGCCTTGGTGTTTCCCCAGCCAGCCTGTACGACCATCAAAGAGATGACCAAACCACCAACAGGGTCTAACCAGGAAGCGTTGTTCAGCACATTCGAACCGGCAATCATCAAGAGGGCGACAAAGGCTGTAAGGGAGTCAACGCGGTGATGGTAAGCATTCGAAGCCAAAACCGATGATTTGCGCTCGTTCGCTACTTTGAGTGCTAGAGGATACGTGTAAGTATAGGTGGCCAATATACGAAGTGCCGGGGGATCAGCTTACTTGCGCGATACAACCACTCTTTAATCAAAATGGAACCCGCAGCCAACCACGCGGCATTGATGTTGGGGCCTAATTCGCTCCCTCCGTGGTGATGTCCGTGGCTATGTGGCAGCAGTCCCCAATGCGCCGCCGTCTCTGCAGCCTCGGGAAAGAACTGTTGACAGAGCGCAATGAGTGCGGCCCAGCCCATCATGAGACCTCCTCCCAGCAGTATACCACTGACGCCCAGCGAGCCCAAACTCTCAACTTTGCCGTAGCCGCTGGGGAATCGTTCGGAAGGTGGCTTCAGGGACCAGGAGACGGTCGCTAGCGTCATGATATCGCTGACAAGATCTGTGAGACTGTGTATGGCGTCGGCAATGAGCGCTGCGAAGCCGTTAGTGATGTGTTGAACGCCAGGCGCAAACCGTCTCGAGACTGACCCTGGCTGTGAAAGACATAACCCCCAACGCCCTTGCCTATGGCCATGCCCAAGTTGACGTATAGGCCGATTCTTGTAATGCGAACGCCGGCGTCCTTCTTGTTCTTGGAAAGTAAAAAGGTATTATCATGGTGATGGTGGTGGTGGTGACCAAAGCCATGGCCGTGGGAATGGCCAGTATGGCTGCGTGTCTGAGTCTGGACAGTTGTCATGACGGAAGGGGCAATGTGTCGCTTGCGGTGGACAGTCGAAGACCAATTGAGGAATGAAACCACAGGTCTGGGGACGACCGTGCCTTTTGTGCAGGTCCGTAGGACGCGTAGCTGGGATGCGGTGGGAAGGTGTGCGGGTGTGGGTGTTGGAGTACGCGCCGGTCGGAGGAGGAGCTGGTGGCTAATAAAGCCAATAGACATACTATGGCCATGTCTATTGCGCAACATGGGCGAGGGACACAGCTGCGGCGCTGCGGGCGTGGACGGTCCAGAGACAGCAAACAGAATTCAGTCTATTCGCTTCAATCGAACGCAATTAGATCATTTTGGCGGTTCTGCCGGCCCGCCGCGTTAGGTCAAAGGAGATCCGAAAAAGCAACAAATCGCAAGTTCTTCGCCTGTTCGCCAGTCGCCGCCCTGGGCCCTGGGTCATCGCCGAGCAGCCAATGAGCGGCGCATTGATGACGGCGTCACCCATGAGAACTGTGGATGTCCTCATGCCCTCCCCTTTTTTCTTTCAGCCTTTTCGCTTTATCTCGCGTCTCGTGCTCGCCATTGCGTGGCTTGTACCGTCTCCCTTTGCGTTGACTCTGCGGACGACAGTCGGCCCTATTTCCCCCCCGCCACAGCACAGTACATTCTTCGGCCTTTGACTTTTGACATGGGCCAAACCTAACTCAAAACGGACCTCCACCAGTTTCACCACCGCAGGCCTTTACGCGGACGCGTACACCTCAGGCACAAAGACTACGAAAGGCATTACGTCTGCAAGGCTGCTAGCCGTGAACCACCCCAGCACGTTTCCTCAGAGCTGAATTTAGATGTTTGATGACGGGGACTTGAGGATTCATGCAAGACAAAAAGTTTCAAAATTATTCAGAGCAGAGCAGTGCCACGCAACGCCACTATATCACATCAGATACACCTACATTCACATGCCCTCATGCTCATAGTTTTGGCTTGCTCCCATCAGCCTGAACGGGATCTACCGAACGAGCCAGGATCCACTCTGCAACATCGTTGATGAATTCGTCCTTTTCTGATTCTGGCTCGTCATGCACTGTGGTGTCGGTTAGATCCGGGAGATGACCGCAAGATTAGACTACTTACAGCGATGGTAGTGCCCTTTGTAAGTCTTGAGTTCCTTATCCTTCACCTGAAGACGATCCACAAATGCTTTGGTGGCGTGGTAGTTTGTGATGTTATCACCATCACCGTGGCAGAACAAAATCCTCGTCACGCCGCCTTCCCCAACATCATCCCCAAAGGTAATTTTGCCGCCAGACAGGGCGTTTGTACGATCCAACATACCCGCAAGTCCCTGGAGGGTGCCGGTATCATGGCAAAGTTCGTCATCCACAAACGTTTGGTTGATGGCAGGATCCCTGGAAATGAAGCTAGGTTCGAGCTGATTGACCAATTGCTTATGTGGGAGCATCTTCCCAGCAAGTCTGCCAAAGAAAACAGTAAGGAATGAAGGCTTGGACTTGGGGTTGAAATCGATAAATGGGGCTTCGAGAATGAAGCCACGAATGTGCTTGCGGATGTCGGCGGGCCCTGAAGCGGCCCAGCAGAGAACCTCGCCTCCGCCCATGGAGTTGCCCATGAGGAAAAGGGGAACGGGGCTAGGAATGACAGACTTGATGAAGGATGTTATATCCCCGAGGACCCGAGTGGTTGGGCCAGTGAGGCCTCGCTCAGCGTGCTTTGTGACGGACCGGCCCCATCCTCTACACGCAGGAGTTAGTGTTGTGCACCAATTCGGTATATGGTTTTCTTCTGTTTGTTTACCTTTGATCAAAGGTGTAGACCTCAATGCCCTTTGAGGCCAAAACTGGAAAGAGGTTGTTGTATGTGTTGCCTGTCACATGTCAGACGGAGAGTGCCAACAACAGTGCCAGCAGACAGTTGTCCATGTTGATGGTGATGGTTACATACAGTGGTCGCTGAAGCCGTGAATAAAGACGAGCCGGGCCTTTGCTGGGGCATCCGTCTAAGCCGGGTTAACGAGCGATCATGGGGGGGCGGGAGCGACACATCATTACCTTCCACGTCTTTGTGTACAACCTCTGGCCGTCGTCAGTGGTGTGGGAGCCTTCCTCGGTGGCCATGATGTCTGATGACTGCGGCTGCCGCGGCGATTAAAGCGCACGGAAAGGGCGAATGGTGGGTGGAGGATAGGATACACGAGCGCAAAGAATAGACAGAGATGGAAGGCAGCTCCAAGTTGCTCCAAACTATTCAAGCTGGTTCAAAGAAAGACGGTCACCAGGGAGGTACAAGTCGATAGATAGCTGAACATGAGGTGGTACCGCCTGCCCTAAAGCTCCGAGGCCGCCATCCAGAAACGTCATAGGCTCATCCCACCCGAACCCTAGTGACACTGCGCCCCAAGCTTCCGAACTGATCAGCATCCTGACTAGGCATGAAGCACTGTGTCTTGCCCCTCTTATATCCCCACCCTACAGGTTTTTCATGTCTACCATGCAAAGTGCAAGATTCTTCTTCTTGCTATGCGAACCTTCTCTCCTCGTATTCTCCGCCAGCACTGTCCATTGCCCCTGAGAAACTTCGGCATGACCCAGACTCGCTCAGCCAAAGCCAGTCTGAGCCATGAAGAGCGAACTTCAACGGAACCTCGGAACAAGGATCTGCATTCTGCTGTCCTCGACAAGGTGATTCCAGTCAATGACCGCGTGAAGAGATTCAGATTCAAGATCATAAACTACAACAGCTTCAACGTATCGTCCGCCTCCAATCCCACCTCCGCTGTCTACATGCGCTGATGGAAAAGGCAAGTTCCTACCAGGCCAATGGCTTGACGTCTTCGTGCCCACCATCGAGAAAGCCGGCGGATTCACCATCACATCCTGTCCTCGAGCGGCACTCCCACAGGCCGACCCTGAGCATGTTCCGCACTTTGAACTAGCCATTCAAAAGAGCTCTGATAACCCTGCAGCGTTGTGGTTCTGGCAACCTGTGGAGGACATACTCGGCAAAGAGGTTAGTGTTCGTGTAGGGGGAAGCTTCGTGTGGCCGCCCCCGGGCCTAGACATAAACAAAATAAAGCGCGCCGTGTTCATTGCTGGTGGAGTTGGCATCAAGTACGTATTTCAGCACCTGTTGCAGAAAAGCACGTTTCGCTGTCTGTAAGCAGTGATGTCATATGTTGACCGAGTAAACAGCCCGCTCATGTCCATGCTTTCGTACATCCATGGCAACTATCCAAACCTTGAGGTCAGACTGTTGTACTCCTCAAAGGTCCCCTCACGGGATACAGATCCCACTCAAGTCTTATTCCTCCCTGAAATCCGTAATCTATTCCGAAAACCAAGAAATCAAACGGACAAGGACCGCATTGAGCTCTTCTTCACTGGGACATGGGATGGGTCGAAAATGAATCAGAAGGACAACGAGCCAATACAACCTCTGATGTCTCTCACGCTGCCCAATCTGGACTCTCACACCGAAGTGCCAGTAGTAGCATGGACACATCGCATCGACCCAATCGCGCTGTCTAGCGCCGTGGGCAAAAAGGACGAGGCGCAGTCTTCAGTATTCTATATATGTGGTCCACCTGATATGACGGACAATTTTGTCCAGTTCATCCGCGAGCAGGATCACGTCGACCCAGAGCATGTTTTCTGCGAAAAGTGGTGGTGAGCACAACCGCAGTTTGGCATTTTACTTTTGCTTCAGGTAACAAACCCAAATTTAATCACGTAAAATAATATCCCTAAGAGAAGCCTTTTCCTGTTTCTGTTCTCCACTATTATACAAAATTCTTGAACAAGGATGCGCATTGGATTTCAGGTATACGAAGGGATTGCCCTGTGAGCGTTCAACATGTTAAGCCAGCCAGTCTGTCAGCATACCTAACCATACTTGACCAGGCAGGTAATTAAGGCAAGGAGTTCCACCTTGCACGAGTGCGATCTGTACCTTCCACATTCGCAGTGACCACCCAAGATCTGCCCCAAATTGCGGCGAGTTTACACAGCCGCTACCAAACTTGAACTGTTTTGGTATTCGGGACCCCTTTGTGAGGCATCCCTCGGGGCCTAGGAGAACGATATTGTGCGAGAGGTAATTTAGGATTAAGTTACCCTGGGCGGCCTAAATGCGGGGGAACGAAAATCAGAAATGCTTAAAGATGGCCTGTAGCCGGGAGCGTTTTCAATTGCAGACTTTGATTTCGACAAACTTGGTCCCCTATGGCTCTACTACCCTCGTCTATTGTTTCAATCCTCATAGCTTTCTTATTTTTCTCTTTGTCGCTGAGTCAGGAAGCTGAGCTTGTGGTGCCGGTACCACAGGGACTTTATGCTGTAGGCCAGAAAATTGCAAAACTGGTCAACTCCAGCCTCAAGGGCTCAAACATTGCCGAGCATGAGCCCCGCGATGTTTTAATATCGTTGTTTTATCCCATTCAGCAGTCGGCGTGCAAGAAGCTATGTGTTGTCCCGTACATGCCTCCACGGACGGCTGACTTCATCGGCCTCGGTGTCGACGACGTCAAAATCCAAATCTGCTGCGAGACTACTGAAAAGGCTGCCAAGGACGTGACGAAGTTGCCATTGGTTCTCTTCTCGCCTGGTCTTGGTGCAACTCGCTTGATCTACAATGCCATGGCGATGGATCTTGCCGGGGCAGGGTACAGCGTGGCAACCATAGACCACCCAATCGACACTCCTATCGTGGAGTATCCTGACGGCTCCTACACAATGGGCATCAACTCAACGTATTGGGACACGGCAACGGAAGAAGACTTTATCAAAGCACTCGACGACCGTGTTACCGACGCACGATTCGTCCTCGCGCAACTCGGGCAGGCTGAAGTTGTAAAAGAACTAGTACCTGGCGCTGAAGGTGCATATGATGTCTGTCATACAGGTTTCTACGGCCATTCTTTTGGCGGCGCAACGGCGTTGCAGACTATGATGCGCGATTCACGTATTGCTGGCGGGATAAATATTGATGGCACGCAATTTGGCCCAGTGTTCAACACGACATCCCCAGGTGTGCTCTTCGGCCGAGCAGATCCGTCTCCACACAACATCAGCTCCGACGCGAGCTGGCCGGGTGCATGGGACGCTTTGAAGGGGTGGAAGAGGGAATTGGGATTGAAGCAAAGTCGGCATATTACGTTTTCGGATTTGCCGTACTATGTCAAGTTGAGTAATATTTCGCTGGATCAGAGAATTGATACGCTGTTCGGAACTCCTCAGAACATTACTATCAGGGACTTGATTGGGGGTCTTGATGGCGGGAGGTCTTTTACGGTAGTGACGACATATGTGCGGGCTTTCATGGACTTTGTGCTGAAGGGGAGGGAAACGGAATTATTTGAAGCAGCAGGCGCGGTGCCAGAAATAGTGGTAGGGGAGACGGGCGAATAGGAGGAGGGTGGAGTTGGGCTAGGCAATCGGAAAACAAGCAGATTTGCTGAGGCATGAAATGTGACTCGGGAGAATTATTACAGCTTGCTTTAGTGTTTGTAGTTTGTGTGTGAAATTGTGTAAGAGAAGGTATGAGAGAGAGAAGCAAGCGCTATTGGAAAAGACGATGGTCGGACGATGCGGCCGATTTACGCGCCCGCACCACACGCCAGCATGGCCAGAGTCTGATGACGGTCGGTCCACCGTTCCCCACTCCACTGCCGGCCTTTTGCAATGCGCTGTCTATGGTACATAGAGGGGAGGGTCGTTTGATTCTTTTCCATTCCAATTATTTAGAGACATGTACTCGGCTCCCTTTACAATGAATGAATGCTCCTTTGCCTCGCGGACAGAAGGCACTGCTCACGACGCCCCCAAAAGCAGTACAACCACATGTAATATAGGTTTCGCTGATGCATCGCGGTTGTGGTACGCTGGGGAGCCAATGGCCAGCGAGGAATCAATATTCAGAGAGCCCAATCAAGCCATATTAGGCTACATTCCTGCTCTACACGCAGCAGGGACTAGGGGGCTCTGGCGTCTTTTGGCTCTTTTGGCGTCTTAGCTCCCGCAGCGCTGGCGGGTGATTGGCCTGCCGCCGTGTGATTGCGCGGGCGACGAGTTGCCACTCAGCGGCTGCAAACCATCTCTGCCCTCTCAGTCGCTGGACGCTCTGTAGGCCATCGGCTTTGCTAGGGATGCGCAGGGCCTGCTGCAGCGCCCCCAATGCCCCATGGCCGCCGCGGCACAGCGCTGCAAGTTTGTGTGACTGCTCTTAAGAGCTTGCAAAGCCCCCTCACTCAATGCACATGCAGCCAGTGCGGCGTCCAGTCTCAACGACTTCGACTTCGACTTCGACCTCGACCTCGACCTCAGCGTCCTCCCGGCTACACCACATACACCATCTGGCCACGACCGAGCACGAGTAGCGGCCGGCTGCGGGGAGCGATACCCACTGTCCCTCTGTCGACTCCAGTCCACGCATCCCACCCCAGCGCAAGCGCATCAGCATCGCATTCCTTTTCCCAACAAGCCCTTCTCCAAAATGGCCCGCTTTTTCATCCCCCGTAAATGGCGGCTCACCAAAGTCGTCTGGTTCCTCATGTGCTTCGAGTTTTTATTGACCGTCGCAAACCTGGCCCTATTCGGCATCGCATCGCCCAACCTATACCGCACAATCCTATGGTCCGAGGGCTCCAAAATGGGATTCAACTCGGATCCGTCCTTTATACTCTATGAGGCGGCCAACTATAGGCCAGTCAAGATTCCCCTTGTTTGGAGTAATTTGTAAGTGGTTTTGCGCTTTCCTTTCATGGTAGAGTTTAGTGAGCCGCGCTGGCGCAGGAAACGAAACTGCGACATGACTGGATGGATGAGTTTCAGCGAACCGGCAGGAGCATACGGTCACAACATTTATTATCAACATAGGATTCAAAGCTAACATCTCATCTCTGCTAGCAACACCCAATACCACCTCGTAATCGGCGTCGTCTGCATGTTCTTCTACCTCATCAAAATCACCATGTGGCTCCTCCATGTCTTCTACCCCATCATCTCCCTCCCGCTGCATATCGCCCTCCTCACTATCTGGGCCTATGGAATTCACGTTCAGACCGCACCTGACACTATTGATCCCGCGCACCAGAACAAGGGCGCGCCCTGGTACATCAAGGAGAATTGCAACATTGTGTCCGACAAGCGAATCCGCCAGTACTGCATGCAAGCCAAGAGCTCTTTCGCGGTGAGCATAATGATGCTGTAAGTCTGCAATATCATTCCCCGTACCTTCCCAAACCGGCAATACTAATACTCGAACAGAGGAATCTACGCCATTTTCCTCGGCCTAACAATCTACTCCCTCGTCCCCACAAAAGAAGCACGCGCCGCCCACGACGCCAAGGTCGCCGAAAAGAAGGCCCAAAGAGAAAAATGGGCCTCTTCACCCTACGATAACGAAATGACGGCCGAAGAACAGTGGCAGCACATGTGGGAGCTGCAGCAATTGCCTAGGACACCGGGCACCGCAGGCGGTCTCAAGAGCCCGATTACGCCGCGGACAAGGGCGTTTAATCAGTTGGATGGGTATTATGCGGGTGGTGGTGCGGGAGTGGGTTATCAACAACAGCAGCAGCAGCAAGCGCAGCCTTATCAGCAGGAGTATCGGGCTGATGAGTTAGTGTATGATGGCAAGGGGAAGGGGACTGCGCATTAATGGAAGGTGTGGAAAAAATTCAAAATATATGGATATGAATATGAAATGCTTTAGGTCCCAAGGGAAACTTATACCTTCATTGAACATATGGATGGATCTTTTTATTTTCTTTTAATTTTCATGTGATGGGTTATGGCATATATTTGAAGGGGAGTATTGAGGTATTTTTTTCGGGCTTTTGAGATACCATATTCGCACTCCTTTTCTTCTCCTCTGAGTGGTAAGAATCCACAAAACAAATGAATGATAGCCAACCGATCAATAGGAATAATACCACAAAAGATATTCACTATACGAGTTCAGTCGATGTTGAGCTTCAGGGTCGTTGATATGTTTGCTTGGTTGTTCAGCTCAGCTTTGAATATTTCGTGGGGTTTGGGAACTGGCCAAAGGTCATCAAAGGTTACTGCCGTCCAAGCGGCCATAGGTATGGCTTTCTATCGTAAACTCAATCATCTTCTAGTCACTAGTTGCTTCGGTACTCACATTCCAAAACTCTTATCGACCTCGATAGCTAAGAGAGCCCTGGCAAGATGGAATAGCTCGCTGTTTACCAACGGCAGCCACTCAACGGACGAACCTCGTGTCGTGAACTGTTCTGAGTACACTTCGGGGCGATGGATGTTTGTCAGTTCCCGACTCCGAATCCGGCGCCTAGTACTGAACTATAACCTGCAGTTTGGAAAGACGCTCTAAGACATTCTGAGAGAAGATGGTGTTTTCAACGTATTGGGATTCAAGTGCTTGGCGGCTGCTGATTGTAGCTAGTGAAGTTGCGACGACGGAGTTTTCTTCGATCGCACGACATACTGGTCCCCAAGATCTATGGCTGCTCGGCTACAACAGAGAATGCTGCTGGCACCGAGTACATTTTTATGGAACCAATCCGCGACACAAACTTGGGCGACATCTGGTTTGACCTGTCTGAAAAGGCTGGAATCACCGTTGTCACTAAACTCGTAGAGTTGGAGTCCAAACTCTTTGCCCTCCCTTTTCCAGCATATGGAAGTATTTACCATACCAAGGATTTACAAGCAGAATCCAGCGAATTGGTTATGCCTACCATTGACTCTACACAGACAATCGCTTGTACTTTGGCCCTGATACGAGACTCGGCTTGTGGCATGGGAAGAGGCTGGGTATCCATACTGATCGTCGACCACGTACGTATCGATTCCAATTGAAACAATCATAAATACTTTCCGTAGTGTATCACGCTATCTAGTGTCGAGAAACTTGACTAAACGTCTCAGATACTGATCTAGCAGCGGCTCTTACAGCCGGAACCAGGACGGAGATTGCATATCTAACAAAATACGGCCACCGCTCCATCCTTACCAACATCTACGTCGAGAAATATATAATTATAAAAAGTAATCACCATCAGACCATCTCAAATCTTTGGACAAATACCTTTAACTCGCGCCTTATCTGATACCGAATGACAACCCCCGTTCTTACCCCGCCGACCTTGAGACATCCTGATCTCCAACCTAACAACGTGTTCGTTTCCAACGAGCTTGAAATCGTCGGTCTAGTTGACTGGCAACAGTAGGCATCCTCCCACTCTTCTACAAAGCGGCATCCCGAATAGCCTCCAGAATTATGTTGACACTGTGTCAGTCGCTGACACTCCTGAATTACCGCGCAATTTCGACGAGCTGGGTGAAAATGATCAGCCCGAGCAGGTCTGGCTCCTACGCCGGCGTCAGCTCTACTACTTTTATGTTGAAGCGACGGCAAAGCTGAACCCGATGCACTATGGTGCTCTGAGCTACGACTTTAGTGTCCTAAGGCGTAGACTCTTCGATCACGCAAGCAGTCCCTAGGAGGGCGATAACGTTACCTTGAAAACCGATTTGATTCACCCGACAAAGAATTGGTCCAAGATCACCGCTTCAACCTCAAATGTAAGTTCCGAAGTGAGGCCGCCTCCTTGCCCGATTGCATTCCCAGAGGAGGAGGTGACTGTATGCTTGCGCCTAAATGCTGCACGGATTGAAGCAGATCAGCAACTTCAGTTGTGTAGGGATTTTGTTGGTATTGGCCCCGAGGGGTGGGTGCCGTCAGAGCTGTATGATGAGATTAAGCAACGCGAGACCAAACTGAAAACCTATGCTCTTGAGTCAGCTGAGTCTGAATAAGAGCGGGTGGAGGTACGCGAGCATTAGATTTTCGAAGACTTCGATGGGGATGAGTATTCGTAAGGAGTGTCATGAACGTAAAACGGCGGGCAAATATGGAAAACAAGAAGCATTCGTAGCAAGCTTCCAGCATCTGGTTGACGAGAAGAATCTCAGAGAGATCTTTGGCTTGTGCGAGTACCCGCGAGATGACTTCGAGGGCACATGTACGACCACTAGAGGTTCAGTCAACATCAACCTTCCATCTAGAAGACACAAGCACTGCCATATTTTGCTTTTCAACCTGACGGCGAAGCCCCAACCCTGAGTGAACGGAATTATGATGGTGGTTGTGCCGCATCCCCAAGGAGGAGTCTTTGGATGAAGAAGGCTGGTCTGTACGCCTCCTGGTACACGAACAGGCGCAGCTCCTAAGACACCGTCATCAGCGTTTCCGAAGCAGCGTCATGCTTTATGATTGCGCTGCCTCACCTCACCCCTCCTCCTTTGAACGGAGGAATAGAATACCCTGCGAAAGGAAGCAGCTCCCCTAATATCAGCTGAGTATGTGTGCACTTGGATACAGCTCTGGTAAAACTTGATCAGAGAGGGAAGCCGGTGGTAGAGATTGAAGAATTATCTAGACTAACTCCGTCATGGGCTGTAGTCTCTCACTTCAGTGTGTCTGTGCCCAGCTGAACCATGGCAATTCCTTATGCCATCCGTTAATCTACAGACGCTGGGTTCTATGTAGATGTGCTTGTAACGTAAAGCTTCATGTAATAGTTCGGGAGAAGAGGTATGAAGAGGAGGGTGGAAGTAGCGGCAATATCTGCGAAGCTGAAACAATGCGGCGAGAGAAGAAAGGAACAGTGCTCAGATCGCAAAGGAACAGAAGGGAAAACTGAGGATAGAGAGGTCGTAGGAAGCCGCATCTGGCGGATGGAGCTGGAAGGTGCATACCAGAAATGCCACCTGACAAAAGGCGTCAGGCAACGTTTGATGTGAGAAGAGGAAGTAGATTTAGTTTGGATAGCCTCATCGAAGAGCCACGGAGAACCTCGGGTCACTTTGCTTTTGGCGACACTTAGGTAATGCTAAAAACAGTCTGATTGGCGTTTTGAAGTGTCCCCAGCGGCCAATAATGCTAGGTCTACAGTGTGGCGGGCTTGTCGACGTTCGCCACATGTAGGGTCGTCGAGTAGGAGGCTGCATATGACACACGCATTTGAGGTCCGCGGAGCACACAGCGATCGATGGTAGACTGGAAACTTCCTCATGTAGTAATAAAAAAGAGCTTGGCTGGGAAAGTAAAGCTGCATCTGACAAGCCGAGCAGTGGGTAGGTGGGCAGGTGAGCAAGTCGATTGGAGGACACAGATAGAGAAGGACGCGGGCTGAAAAGGTAACACTGCATCTCGACACATTGGCAAGTAAGCAATTGGGCAATTATGCAGGTAGGCTGGCTGGAAAAAAAGTAACAATGCATCTCGACAAAGCGACAAGTGGGCAAGTGGGCAAGTAGGCAAGTAGGCATGCAGCCAAGTCAGCATGCAGGCAAGTCGGCAGGAGGACACAGTATGGACAGATTGACCAATGAACTTCCTTGTCGAGTAGTTGGAAAAAGTAACAATGCATCTCGACAAGGGGACAGATAGGCAGGTAGGTGGGCTAGTCAATTGGAGGACACAGAAAAGAAGGCTGCCTAAAAAAAAAGTAACACTGCATCTCGACAAATTGATAAGTGGGCAATTACGCAATTCGATCGACACAGTTATCGACGGAAGACTGAAAATTTCCTTTTACAGTAATAAAGAATGAGTTGGGCTGCGAAAAGTAACCATGCATCTCGACAAGGTAGGTAAGTAGGTGGGCAAGTCCATTGGACGACACAAATAGAAGGGAGGCGAGCTAGAAAAGTAACACTGCACCTCGAGAATTCGATAAGTGAGCAAATGGGCAATTACAAAGTCGATCATCACAGCTGTCGACAGATCGACTGAAAATTTCCTCATACAGTAATCAGGACAGAGCTGGGAAAAGCAACAATGCATCTCGACAAGGCAGGTGGGTAGGTGGGCAAGTTCATTGGACGATACAGAAAAGAAGGCTGGCTAGAAAAGTAACAATGCATCTCGAGAATTCGACAAGTGATCAGATGGGCAATTACACAATTCGATCATTACAACTATCGACAGATAGACTGAAATTTTCCTCATATAGTAACGAGGATAGAGTTGGGCTGGGAAAAGTAACCATGCATCCCGACAGTGCAGGTAGGCAGGTGGGTAGGTAGGCAAGTCGATTGGAGGACGCAAATATAAAGCGGGCTAGAAAGGTAACACTGCATCTCAAGAATTCGATAAGTGGGCAAATGGGCAATTGCAAAATTCGATCACAATACAGCTATCGACAGATCGACTGAAAGTTTCCTCATAGAGTAATGAGGACAGAGTTGGGCTGGGAAAAGCAACTATGCATCTAGACAACTGGGCAGGTAGGCAGGTCGATTGGAAGGCACAGGTTAAGGAAAGTGTTGGACTGGAAAAATTATCACTAGAGGACAAGATGACGATTGGGTTGATCACACATTGATTACCGCAGCACTCATAGGAGGGCAAACGCAAACCCTTGAAATACCTCACAGCTATGGACTACATCTCGACAAATCGACAAGTGGGCAAGTAGTCAAGTCTGCCTGAGGACACAGGTATAGATAGATAGACCAAAGACTTCCTTATACAGAAATAAAGGAGGCAGGCTAGAAAAACGTAACGCTGCATCTCGCCAGGTCGACTAGTGGGCAAGTGAGCAATAGTCAGCTGGAGGACACAGATTTCGACAGATGGACCGAAAATTCCTCATACAGTAATGAAGAAAGAGTTGGGCTGGAAAAGGTAAAGATATATCTCGACCAGTAGGCAGGTGGGCAAGCTAATTAGCGGACACAGATATCGATAGATAGACACAAAACTTCCAGACGTAGTAATAAAGAAAGAGTTAGGCTGGAAAAAGTAGTTGCAACGAAACAGGTTTCTGCCTCAGCTATCAACAGATAGACAAAAACCTTCCTAGTATAGTAAAACAGAAAGAGGGGGTGCTGGGAAAAGTAATACTGCAAACCGCAAATGGGCTTGTCGACAAGCTGATAGGTGGGTTGGATTTCTGGTTGGAGGACAGGTATCGACAGGTAGACTAAAACTTCCCGATAGGCTGGAAAAAGTAACACAGCATCTTGAAAAGTTTCTGCCTCAGCTATCAACGGGTAGACTGAAACCTACCTGATGTGGTAAAACAGAAAGAGGGCGCACTGGAAGGGGTAACACTACATCTCGACAATTGGGCATGTCGATGAATGGATATGTCGATTGGTGGACGCAGATGCCGATTTCGAGGACACAAATGTCGATTGGAGGACGCAGATGTCGATTGGAGGACACAGATATCGATTGGAGGACGCAGATGGCGATTAGTGGACACGGATGTCGATTGGAGGGCACAAATATCGACAGGTAGACCAAAACACTGCATCCTGAAA
Organism: Acrocalymma vagum; assembly: GCA_028476805.1. NCBI lineage: Eukaryota > Fungi > Ascomycota > Dothideomycetes > Pleosporales > Acrocalymmaceae > Acrocalymma > Acrocalymma vagum. Next base: position 126,231 of record JAQGEP010000045.1, read on the forward strand.
AGTTTCTGCCAAGTTTCTGCCTCATGTATCGACAGATTAACCAAAACCTTCCTGATGTGGTAAAAGAGAAAGAGGGTGCGTTGGAAAAAGCAACACTGTATCTCGACAATGGGCAGGCAGGCAGGTAGTCAAGTAGGCAAGTGGGCAGATGGAGGACTAAAACTTCCCGATGTGGTAAATTATGAAGAAAAAGTAACGCCACATCTCGACTATGGGCAGACAGGAAAGTGGGCAGATGGAGGACACAGGTATCAACAGATAGGCTAAAAACTTTCCCAATGTAGTAAAACACAAGAAAAAGCAATGCTGCATCTCGACAAGTCGACAAGTGGGCTGATGGGCAAGTGAGCAAGTCGACAAGTGAGCACATGGGCAAGTGGTCAGATTGGCATGTCGATCGGAGGACACAGTTATCGACAGATGGGCTGAAACCTTCCTGATGTAGTAAACCCCAAGGAAAAGGTAACACTTCATCTCGACAAGTCGATATTGTGCAATTCGACTAATGTAGCCAGATATCGACAGATAGACCGAAAACTTCCAGATGTAGTATAAAAAAAGTCACACGGCATCTCACTAAGTCCACTAAAGCACCCAGTTATCGACACAATGCCCCAAATTTTCCGAATGTAGAAAAAATGGAGGACTAGTACGGGTCTCACGGCATCTCAACAAGTGGACAAGTCGACATGTGCGCGAGTCGACTGGAGGACACAGTGATCGATAGAATGACTCAGGATTTCCTTATGTAGTAACAAAAGAGGAGGACTCGTACAAGTCACACTGCATCTCGACAAGTAAGATAAGTGGGCAAGCGGGCAAGTGGGCAAGTCCGCTGGAGGACACAACAATCGACGCGCAAACAGAGACCTGCCATAAACAGCAAAACTCAAGTTGTGCAAAAAGGAGAAAGGCTAGCGAGTGTTACATTCGGCTTTGAGTCATATTTGGGGGTTGCCATAGCATTTTTGGTCGACAATAATTTTTTACACATTGCTAGCTGTGGGTCGACTCGTGCTCTCTACTATGGATTGGATGGTCGGCGCGTGTTCATGACCGTCCGTGCCGGCTGGCGATTTCCTCTTCTGCGACCTTCTATGGGGGTATTTGACATTGCTTTTCCCTGTGGAGCTGATTTGTATTTGTTTCTATTAGAAGCTCATGGGGGAACATATTCCAAGTGATCGGTAGATCTGCACTAGGAAAAGGAAAATGGGAAATGCATCTTGAAGATCTAGACGCAAGCATCCCGGCTGCATATATCGCGGGCGATATATGTTCACTGCAGAGACATTCAAGTAAGGCTTTGAGAACGGAGAACCTCGTTCCACTACACGTAAATATACTTTATAAAGTGCATGGTGGCAAATTCGCAGGCTAAAATAGTATCTACAGCGAAAACTGGCGACATGTAGACCAATACTTTTACAATAATAAGCAAAAAAGCAAAATATACCAGGAAGCACGGGGCGAGCTTCACCAGGCTAGATTAGACAAAGAAACACCAGAAGGAATCTCGGTAGAGGGTCCATGTCGTGCAATGGACTGGACACATCGAGGTCTGGGCCTCGTCTATGTTTCTGGCATGTGGGGTTGAATCATGACCTCTCTCACCACGGGCGGGCGCCATGTTGGGCCACTGATATCTACTCAATCTATATTTGCTTTCTTCGTATTACGCCCAATTTGCTTTTGGGGCAATGTATCAATTTCACACTGTGCTTCCAGTAGATGAGGACTTTGACGTGGTGCAACGTCGGAGGGCAGCGCATCTAGGACATGGAGCCATCGAGAAGCCTGGGCTGTCAAAATTAGCCAAAGCCATAGTCACAGCCACAGCCGCGGCGGGATCGATCCATACCAAAGCCTATCTGCCTGTCTGTTGTCTGGTACGGGAATCTTGCTTTGCCGTTCGTTCGTGAGCCTAGGCCCCGCCCGCAAGCCAGTGTACTGATCGCAAAAACGCCCTTCACAAGCAGCCAAGATCTCTTTTTCACGATAGCATATATAGATCCCGCGCCACTAGATGTATCACGCATCCACATCTCCACCCTGAGCTCGCGGATACCCCTCTTCTCCGATTGAGGTTGGTATGGCGTTGTGTGGATGACAGGGTCTGGGCCCGCGTAGGCCTGGACCATCTCTCGTAGCCTCCCACGGACAAGCTCGCCTACACTTGTCCTTCGTCCTCAGCGTTTGATGAGACATGTTGATGCCAAAACAGGCTGAACAGTGTCGAAGCTTGATGAACTGTGAGGGTGAGACTTGCTTGCTTTGCTGCATGCTGGCTATCTCCCATAAATTTTGTTGCTATCGGCAAGTGATGCGAATGGAACGCGTGGCGTGCATGTGCTGAATGAAGCCTGTATTCGCAGTGAGCACCGTATTTCGGTTACGCCCTCCTGGCAAGACGAGACACACACATCACACATCCACACAGCCGTCTCTGGCCTGCTTGCTTGCTTGCTTTGTTTGCCAATCTTTCCGTTTAGCCATCAGCTCTTACAGACACAGACACAGCATAGCACATCACAGCACATCACACTGTGCTTTTGCTTGTTCCTTGGCACCATTATTTGCGGACAGACCACACTATTGGAAGCCAAAGCCTATTGCCATTCCAATATCTCAATTACCCAGCAAGCCGTCACATACAGCCTGCCGAATGCGACCCTCGGCTACCTGCCCGAAAAGTAGAGTAGTAAACAGAGCTGGAGCAAGACACCCTGCTCCTCATCCTCAAAGTGCGGGGGAGCGGTACGGTACGCTGTAGATAGCGCATTGATAGCGCATGTAGGCAATCCCAAGCCAGGCAAAAGTCGTTCGAGCGGGAAAGACGCAGCATTCATTCGCGCCATTTTTTGTTATCCTTTGCGTTTGCTGTCTGCGTCTGGTCTGGGTGCAAACGCAACCACTGGCAAACGAAGCAAAGGCCAGCCGCCAAACCAAACCCAACCCAACCCGCTGACAGCCTCAACTAGATACGCTTCTGGCGGCTCAACCAGAGAACAGAAACAAGTGTCTAGGTAGATAGTCTGCTGTATGTAGGTACATGGTTCACTATCACACACAGCTCCTCTTCTTCCCACAGGTACCTGACTCGCCCTACCTCCCCCCCAGGAACCACAAAGTTTGTTTCAATAACTTTCCCAATCAATTTCCCCCCTCTTTTTCCCCTCCCGCTCTCCGCTCCCACTTCTCTCCCGCTGGCACAACGACAACTAGTGCAGCGCCAATACCTAGTTCCACTCAATGCCTAACCACAGAAAGAAGAGCCATCACATCTACTCCGTCATACCAACGCCGCACCCCAACACCGACAATCCCATCCAACCAACCAACCAACCAACCATCCAACCCCTTACTCCGACCGACCGACCCGGACAAATCTCCACACGTGACCCTGCACAACCATCGGCTAACTAACAAAAGCAAAGCTGACTGACCGACTGGCCTGACCTTCGTGCTGCAAGTGCACTCCATTTGCATAAACATCCGTGCGGGGGACCCAGGGTCAGCCAGGGTCGCTTGCCCGTCGCCCAGGTTGCTGGACTCGGCCACTCTGCCGTTCGTGGTGTTCTCCTTCCTGCAAACTGGTTTGCTGCTTTTCCCCGTCTAGCAAAAGATCAACAATTCCAACAGACTGCGTTAAGATCTTCGCTTTCTTTTATTGCCCTGAATGGTTCTTGTTTCTTGCGAGAGATGTACCCTAGTACTTTTATGTAGATGGTTTCAACGCCCCGTGGACCATTTGTGTTTTTACATCGTGAAGGCATTTCCATCTGAATTCAATTGATCGTGTGCCACCATGCAAACGAACCCTACTATTCAGACATGGTCAAATATGCATCCGTCTCTCCGCTTGCGGAATCTCGGAAAGGTTTCAGTTTGTTGGACGCCTGGCACGCGCCGCCTACTGGTACCGGGTCGCACCGTCCGTTTGTTGCTCAGGCTACACTCTGCCTTTACACGGTTCTACGGTTGTTCGTCTCAGAGACGCAGGTACGCGTCCCTTAGGAACGTCCAGGTACTTGAGACAAGATGTGACAGTAGAACTTGGATACTTTTTTTTCCATGCATGAATCACGCTGCACCTTCCAGAACGAATGATTGCGAACAATGCTGTGACGCCTTGTCTGTGTCAACTCGTTTCCGATTTGACTGCAAACAGCTGAATTCCATTTCTACTATCTACACGTTCCCGCCAATACCATCTGCCTTCTGCCTGATGGTCCATCCAGATTCGATCCATCACAGTAGTGAAATGCCTTCAAAGATCGTAGATGAAATGGGTATCTTTAGAAATGCTATAATGAACGCCTGAGCGCGAGGCCTTGCGCCGAAGGCGATGCGCAGAAATGCAAAAATATTGGTTGATGCTGATATCCACCGTGAACAAAGGAAACACTATAAAATAAAAATTAAGGTGTAGGAGAGATTGCTCTGGAGCCAGCTGCTCAGATGAGTAGGCCAACGCCCATTGTGACCGTACCCAGCCGGTTCTCGCGACTTTCATCGCTGTTTCGTCTCTTGTCTAAAGAGACTAGTTGATGAGTAGCGTCCTCTTTAGCGCGAGTCAAAGTAGTTGGAGAGGGTGGCCCCGACGAACCAGCGGACTGAATTTCGTCAATGGCGTGCTCCGAAGAGGTAGACGCCAAATCGTAGCCGAAGGTTATCGAGTCGTCGCTCGCCAAACGGTGCGGTGATGTATGTTGGTCAGTTTGAAGAGGCGGTGGTGTTGGTTTGGTTGTCGCTCTAGGCGATTGTCGGTTTCGTTCAGATTTTGACCGTTTCGATTTGGACTTGGGAAAGTGGTGAGCGTCATAGCGTGGTGGGTGCGATGTGTATTCAACAAGATTATGCTCTTTGACATCCAGGCGCATACGCTTGCCGTCGTAGAATACTACATCGCTCACCCTTGGTGAAGAGGCCAGAAGCACTGGTGCACAGCGCCGGCGGTAGCGGAGGACTTGCGATGCGGAGGGTTCAATCCTGGGTGCCAACTTGGGGTCCGAAGCGCTGGAAGAAGGGCGTTCGTGGTCAATCTCGTCGTCATTACGAGATTCAGAGCGATTGAGGGACAAGCTGTCAGGGCGACGAGTGGGAAAACGGACATCCTCAGGATCAAAATCGTCCTGTTCGTGATCTACAGCCCTGGAAGCAGTTGTAGGCTCATCAGCATCGGGAAGGATTGGGCCTGCCAAATGAGGATACAGCTGACGTATGATTCGCTCCTGCTCAGCGATGATGCGCCGTCCAGCTTCCATTTCTGACAGATTCTCTAAGTTTTCACCTAGTCGGGACCCATCGAGGACTCGTTGACGTCGGCTTCGTCTTGGAAGACTCCTGTAGCGGGGCTCGCTACGGTCCTCCAAGGGTGGGCTAATGTCGATTGCTGAACACAACTGTTCGACCCAAGACAACATGCCTTCCTGGCTATTGGCACACAGGAGAAACTGCTCCACCTCAAGGCGTAGGCGAATAACGTGTTCTCGAACTGGCTCAAACAAGTGTGGGTCGGTTTCGTACAGCTTCTCGCGGGCGGATTTTGGAACCATGTGTGCAAATGGAGATTTGGGGATGAGAGGCGTTTTCTTAAAATCCGAAGCTACTCCAACCTCAGCATGCTGAAGAGTGTACGACTTGATTAGTCGGCCTGCAACGGGGGAACGGTCCTTGCTGAATAGGCTTGGGTTCTTCAGTCGGTGGATGCTAAGCTTAGTACCTCGCAGCATTACATAGACGTCGTTCCATTCGCGGGAGCTAGCAACCTCAAATGGGGTAGAGAGCTCTTGCCGTACTCCCATGATTCCTCCTATTTCCACTGAGCATGAGTATGCGGGAGGTAAGCGTTCGGTACGGCGTGCTGCGAGCTCTGCATGTGCCTTGTCGTTGAGGTAGCGTAAGGTCTGGGGGTTTGTAGCACAAGCATAAGTCGGAGGGTTGCCAATAGGCAGTTGTGCGTGGGTGTGGAATGTATTGTGGTAACCATAGGTAGCTGGGCTACTTGAGGTGCTTGAGTTGGAGGAGCCGGTCGTGCGTGATGATCGTCGCGGCGGCGAGGGTTCTGTGGGAAGGTCCATGGTGGATTGTAAGGCAGTAGGAGGTGGGAAGTGCCAGAGTGAAGAGGAGGTGAAGGTGAAGGTGGAGACGGAGAGTTGTTGAGGGCAGGGGCCCTGGAAAAGGAGTGGTTTGGCCTGCTACTTCAGTGCAGGAGTGCAGCCAAGGGTAGTGTTTACAGAGTCGTTCGCGGAGGATTGTTGGATTTGCTGGGAGTGGTTTGGCAGCGGGAGGGATGCAAGCGGCTCATGAACGAATTCCAGCTTGCTAGTTCCGAGGTGACACAGGCGGAATGTGCGGCGGCGGAAGTGAGCAGAGTCAGACAGGTACTTGTATGGTCAAGATGGAGTCGCCAAAAACAAAAGGCCGTGTCCGTTGCCAAACGTGCGGAAAATGTGCAGGAGGCCGGGGCGGTCCTTCTTTGTAGGTCTTTGAGGAAGGAGCGTCAGTGCGGCAGGGATAAGGCCGCGACCACTTGAATGGGATCAGCGGACAGGAGCGGGACGATCGTGCCTTGGGTTGGTGGGAGCGGGCCTCCGTGAAACTGTGGTAGGAGAATGGCGCCGAGAGAGAAACAACTAGGAGTGGAGTGTGCGTTTGGAACGGTGGAGCCGTGGGTGTGTGTATTTGTAGATTGCGGCTGGCGGGCGGGTGAGATTCTCGATCTCTTTGGGGACAAGCTGGTAGTGGTGGTGGTCCCGTATTTCAGTAGTCGTCTCGTCTGCGTATTGCAGAGTCTCTTGACCTGATTTTGGACCGACTGCGACTGGATACTGCTTGCCTGCCACGCGCCTGGATGAGCCACGCCAGCCGAAGACAGGGGGGCTCCCGTTCGGTGGCACTTTTGTGGCTTTTGGGCGAGATGCGCGGCGAAAGCGACAGTTACGGTGCTTGCAGGCTGCATTTGCTGCACTGGCTGCACTGGCGGCACTGGCTGCACCTCGCAAATTGAGGCCTTGCGTGACACCCTGCGCCTGCTGCGAGCCCTGCCCGCTCCTGCCCAGTCTTGCCCTGTTCTGCTTCTGAACCTGCCTACCCCGCTCTCGGCCGTACCTCGTCTGGGCACGAGAGATCTCCTGCTCGTTGCTTGTTGAGTGCTGAGTGCTGCTTGGTGCTTGGTGCTTGGTGCTTTGTTGCTTGTGACAGTACACCGCTCAACCCATCACCCATCTCCCATCACTCATCACGCTGTCCGTGGGCTGACTCAGGACCACTCTAGTCCCCCTCCCCTCACCCACTCACCTCCGTCTTCCTCTTCCTGGATAGCCTCCTAACCCACGGTCCGCCCAAAGGATTCTCTATGGCGCCGCCTCGCCTACATGTCACTTGCTGCCACCACTAGCTCGCGCCCAGATGCTCTGGCGACCCGCGAAAAAGCAACCGTGAAACGTATCTGAACAAACCCTCTGGCGCTTCCAGCACTCTCAGCGACCCTGCTGCTCTGTTGCCCAGATACCCTCGTCGATCCTACCCCAGGAGTCAGTTCTGTTCACCTGGCAATGAGACAACAAACTCCTGCGTAGCGTCATCATCATCATCATCCCCCAACGCTCGCCCAAGAAGCGCGCGCTCCTGCCCCCTGTCGGACATCTGTGCTCTTCGCTGTTGGTACACACTCCGCCGGTGAGGCCTACCAACGTGCGCTACTCCCAACTCCTAGTAGTGTTAGATTCGTGCAAAATTTTTGTTGCATTTCTGCGTAAGCTTTGTTGGTCCTCAATACTTTGACTAAGCGCGCTATGCTCCGTCTTGTCTTGTTCTACACCACACAGCGCCCAACTCGATGCGTGAGGCTGCCTCAATCATGGGCTGAGGTGAGCTACTCGCCCGCAGCCATAAGGCTTAACAAACACCGCTGCGCACCGCGTCTGTTGGTTTACTATTGCTGAGCTCAGATCCAGTCGGATATTTTCTCTGTTGTGCCCATAAACAGTGCAAGCTGCAGAACACGCCGAGATCTGTTAATCTCCTATGTGCATCTTATTTTAAACCTAGCTCATATAGAAACCACTCGCATGTCCAGCGTTTCCCAAACTATATTTTACTTCGCACTCTCTCCTGCAGTGAGTAAAAATACTCTGCCACCATCGTTGTCTGAGATCGTAGCCGCTTCTCGGGAGTCCGTCCGGTGGTTTCAGCCTCTAGTGTCCGCTGGCTTCTCGGACGTCATATTTTGCCTCAACGGACATCCATTCCTGCTCTCAGAGCTCCGATTTACTTTGCCTGTACCAAATTCCTGTTTGCTGCTAGTGTTTCCGTCTTTGCAAGACCACATGAATGCGGCTTTGCGTAAGGTTCACAATAATCCACCCAATGAATGCGTCTTGCAGATCAGTTACAACACCCAAGCTAGACGGTGGGAATTGGATTGGATTGCTCGTTGAATATATCAAATAGGCAATAGACGCTGCACACCATCCGACCCATATTTCCCACCTGACAAAGAAAACGCGAGCAAATAATCTCTCATGAACAATGTATACTCGTAATATCTCTTTGCCACAACCTCCACCTTCATTACAATCGTCGCACAAAACCAGTCAACAATTAATGTCGATCCAACATCCCAAAGGAACAAGAAAGCAGGGAATTCAACCCATGTTACCGAGATAATCAACATCACTGTTCCTGCGCTGCTGTGAGCAGCAATGACATGCTCATTTTTCCCCGCAGTACAATGACGCGATAACCAGCGCCCATCAATTCTACTTATAGATGTAGGTATATACCCTCGACATTAGCATCGTGGATGTTATTTGGGGCCCAGGTAATCGACATTGCCCTGCGTCGCGAGCCTCCTATGATTGTCAGACCCTGCATTTGCGCAAATGATGCGGAAAATGTGGGTGACTTCTTCCAGCCGACTTGGTGGGTAGACTGAGTGCCAAAATATCCTACCTACATGTCGGTTGTGTACTGCACTGTCTCCTATGGCTCATCTCACATCCAAGGACCCAGTACCAGCGATCGTCCCGCCTCCGCGCCTACGCTCGCACCTCACGTAGCCGCCGTTTTCACCTCTTACACGCAGCCGCACTGGAAGTCAGCACGTCAACTGGGTTTGTCGATCAGGCAGATGGCATAGATGTTATCAGTCCAATGGAATGCAAATCACATCACTGTCACAGTACATTTACATCGCCCTCTCAGTTCAACGTCTTCGAGCCTGTCCTTTGAGCAAGACGAAGATCTTTGCGGGGAATGACGTGACTGAAGTCGGCGGAACCCGTTTGACAGAGATAGGTGGGAGCTATGGCTAAGAAACAAACCACGACAAAATACGTCAATGTCACCCCACAGCTTATACCAACCGCAACTATTATTGCACGCGACTGCAGATTATATGTGGGATTATACTCGCGGACCCATCCATCATCTGATCATCTTCCCAACAACAACCATTTTGTCATTTCTAAGCTCAGGAGATAACCATATTACAAGTGTGTGTGCCTTGGCGTCTGCGCTTCCATGCCACCGCTGTACGGTAGTATCTAGACTAGACACATCGCCCACCTCGACTTACATACCGTGACAGCATTACGGTAGGTTCCGACATGCAAGCAGTCTACCACTTACGCACTAAATACAACACTGCTGCACCGCATAAATCTCCACTTCCACATGACTAGGCTACGCACGCGGCTGGCTCATCGCACAAAAAAACTACGGCACATCGCTTTGACGGGAGAACCGCCCAACCCAACAATCAAGCAGGGAGAAGAAAACTCTAGGATAAAGAAAACTTCATACTTCAACAGCTCCGTGACACCCAATAGGACGAACTTTTAGTATTCTTTTCTTACTTGTACTAGTCTAGTCAGGCTCTGCATAAACAGGTGGGGGGTGCTTTAAAGTTGCCAGCCGTGAACTAGAACTAAGTTTGTCCCGGCTGGCCAACCAAGGAGCCAGGAAGGGGAATCATGTCCCCTCACACTCAAACTAAGTCTTCATAGACTAGACTAGCCAAATTCAACAAGCTGAAAGCGCATGAACGAACGAATGAACTCAAAGCGACGCCGGTTTAGAGAATCTAGTCTATCTGCCGAAGCTGCTATTTCACCGCTTTAAGCACACCGCAGAGCTGCTCATCGCGGAAAACATGTTCCTTGCAAACTTGTATGTGTGTGCCTGCGTCGTTGCAGCTGTCATTGCCGTAGGTCGCGTGACTAGCCAAGCGGTCAGGACATGTCACCGGATGTGTGACATGCGGTGTGGCTGGCCTAGAGATAGAGAAGACCGGCGTGGCTTGCACTTAGAGCTGTAGGTAATTGGGTTGGCATTAAGCAGCTAAATGGCTAGCGCTGTGTTGTTGTAAATATAGAGTGGATGAGGGTAGGCGGTGAGATATGGGATTTTGGAGAGAAGGGGAAATGGATTGGTTTGAGGAGTTGGATGGCATTGATTATGGAGAGCATATTGTGTTGTAAGGTAACAGAGTGAGAATACGTGGACCTACCTATAGGCAGGCGTCATAGTACTAGCCCATCTCGTTGTCTCGTATACCAGTGCTCTTAGATCGCCTACAACCTACCGTTCCATATTTCCATCCTAGTTTGTTCCCCTTCACTTGTTCTGCTCTTGTGCTGTGCAAGCTATTCGGTCTTCAAGGGAAGTAATAAGCCAAATCAAATCCGCGTCGACTAGCAGTTAGAGTGATGTCCGACCGCAGCTTCATTTATCAAGGAATCTGAAAATCATGAATAGCAAGATGACTAGCTTCATCTTGGGTGCCACTTGTACGTAGGTGGCTATTACCTTGAACAGTGCTGAATAGCGACAACCAATGTTGTCCGAACGTGTCGCAAGCCGGTACTAGAAGGTGGTGCCGGCTTGAAAAGAGTGAGCTGAAAGTGAACTGCAGAGGTTAGTCTATATGGCATGATAGTCACCCTAGCATTAGTAGCTGTGTGTAGATCTCAAGAGTCCAGAGACCTAGAATGATCGTGCTGGTCGTGGAAGAGGCGCTATGGGAAGCTTTTGCTGTGTATCCAGTCCGCCAAAGGCGAGGATTAAGCCATTGATTAAATGATAAAGTTGATGCCCGCCACAAATTTCCGTCGCTTCCTTCCCTAACTGTAAAAAAGCGGCAGCAACAATGGCGTTGGCTTATCCTCCCAATGAGGCTCGGTCATGAACTGTGGGTATCAGAACAGGAGATCACCGCCCAAAAAATGGAAAGGCTCGACATCTCATAGAGGAGATGGAGATCGCTCTAGTGAGACATAGTTCCCAAATTACGAGCTCCGCGAGCCATATGGTTCAAAGGGGAATATACCCGCAATGATTGCCATCACGATGTACAATGCGGCACAGATGTAGATGGGAACTGGTGTCGAAGTCTGTCATTTTGTTAGTGGAGTCATCCAACTACCATTTCCTCTTCCATGAGGAATTTAGACGACTTGGTTGAATACTTACATCGGCATAAGTAGCAATTACCGCACTCATGATTCCCATAACTCTGTTCCACGCAATGGCAATACCGTTGCCCGTCCCACGATGGGCACTGGGCAAGACTTCAGGTGTGTACGCGTACAGAGTGCCATAGTATATATTCAGGCAGAAATTGACTTTATTTTGGTTAGTGGATATTTAATGAAAACAAATAGGATCGCACTTACTAATGCATGTGAATGCGACATTCTGGGATGCAGTACGCACTTGGGTGTACGCAAAGAAGAAGGCCATGGTAATTAATGCACCGATTACCATAGTGTACTTCCTTCCTAGGGGTGTAGAAGCCATGTAGCCGGCTAGGACTGGGCCCCAAATGCCACTGAAGTTGACAAGGGTATAGTTGCGCCATGTGATGTAGGGAGAGTCTTCGCCAAAGTCTGCGCCTCGAGATTTGAGATATTCCGGCAGAAAGACGTTGTAGAGAGGATAGGCAAGACCGATCAGCGTCCAAGAGATCCAAATGAGAGTTGTGCTGAGACCAATCTTTTTGGTGGCGTACAGGCCCCTAAGATGCACCACGATCTCACTGAAACTCCATTTGGATGATCCGTGAGATGTGTTTCTCTGAATATTTCCGCAAGCTTGCATTCGCTCCAACGTAAGGGAGAGAGGTCTATTGTACTTTTGCGCAACAGCTTGCAGTGTTTCCACACATTCAGCATCTCGCCCCTCGCCCACAAGAAACTTGGGCGTCTCACGCAAACGGATGATGGTGATGCGGGCAATTGACATGATGAAGACGAGAGATCCGCTGGTATACCAAATATATCTCCAGCCTTTGTTGTTGTCATATGTGCAGGTCGCGGCATCCTCACAGGAGAAATTGGGGATGAAAGCCCATGCAAAGACACCTGCAAGAAGCTGTCCAATACCTGTAGCATGTTAGCTTCTCACTCAACCCATGATAATTCAACCTCAAACTCACCCCACCACGCTGCCATAAGCGTCAACATCCATTGCTTTGAGCTTGGCAGATATTCTAGGAAGACAGCGGTGTCTAGGACTAGATTACCACCACTACCGAAGGCGCTCATGCAGATGAAGAAGCCGAGCGATTCCCAGTTCGGACTTGCCCCTGCCACAATCGCGAAGATGGAACTGAGCAAAAGCGAGACATTGAAAGCCAGTCTACGCCCAATGATATCCGCCGTCATGCCCCAAAATAGCGCTCCCGCCAACATGCCGACGTAGACAGCGATCGTAAGGCCATTGTTGTAGCTGGGCTGGAATTCGAGTTGAGCCTGTCCGGCGATGATGGACTGGATGAGCAGGATGAGGGAGTCGACGGCATAGCTAGGGCATGATTAGCACCCAATTAATTTCAAACTCTATCAGGGAACAAGACCGCCTACCCAAAGCCATTGAGCACAAAGAGCTTCCACTGATAGGGCGTGAATCCAATCTCGTCGATGGCCTAGTGGTCGCTGGTCAGCCTCGATGCGCTGCGATACAGAAAGAACGGTGTCACTGCACCCCCGCAAAACGCTAGGTTTGGTGGCTGGCACGGGCGATAACCCCACGGCGCGGTAAGCAGCCACAGCCCACCTTCGTTCTCTACTCACTTATCGGCACTCCATCCAATAATCCATTCATCAATAGTTGAGGACAGAAATGACGGTACTCACATTGTTCACCAGGTGCATTTTGGCATCCAGCACCGGATCCACCGACTCCAGCTGCAACAAATCTCCCTTCCCAATGCTGAGGTCGTCGTCCTCCTCTCCCTGTCTCTCGACATCGGGCTGCTCGATTTTCTTATCGCTTGGATCGGCAAGGACTGGATCCGCCATGTTGATGATCTATCTCATTCGCTTGTTTCGTATAATTGATTGCTCGAGACCGAGGTGTGCTTGTCGTATGCGTTGTCGATTACACCAAACACGAGGTGGACTCGTAAAAGCGTGCGTATTCCGCGGTCGCTGTTCGAATAGGTCGATTGGAGCTGTACCAAGAGCTCTGGCTGGGCTGCTGAGACACAAGTAATATAATGCGGGCGAGAAGTTGATGTAGGTATGTATAAACCTCGACAGTCACAGCAATGATCACCTCTCTTGCTCGTACTTCGCTTTCACTTTGCTGTGCCTCGAGCCGAAGAAAACCGGGAAGCGAATTGATCGCAAAAGGATTGAGATATCAAGAAAGAGACCGGTCGGGGCTCCCGACATTCCTCGGTACACAGCGTCTTAAGTACATTTTGTACTTTCCGATAGAATTGCGACGACTGCAGATCCCAGCCTCTACGCAGTTGCAAAGCCGCCGTTACCAAAAACTTGCTGGAGATCCCCACGTGGGTGAAAGGCCATTGGTCATGATAGCATTTTGCAAGGGGCCTGAATCCTTGGAGATGAGCTTCAGCAATGGACCTAGGCGATTTGCGTTGATAGTGTGCCTCACCTGCCGGCACCGTCGCGCAGTCACCTCTCTCGACGTCAGCACATTCCCAATGCGATTCCTTGGTCGACTTGCAAAAGCGCGCGCCGATGCGTTTATTACACGTGAGATCGATCGGCATTCTCATCTGCCATTGCCGTTAGCATTGCTACATTACCACCTGCTGCTCCTTCAGGCATCTTGGCGAGCGCCAACCTGTATTGGCAGGTCATTGCAATTACACGATATCCTGGAACTCTTTGATCAGAAATTTGCGCAGCTAGTCTTTACCTAAGGCGGAGACCGTCGAACTAGCCGGCAAGGAGGGCATGTTTTACGAACCACATTCATCTTCGCATGCACCCGGCTGAGGGCTCGACAAATACAAATTTTTAATGTTCCTGTCTGCACCCCTAGCCACACATCAGCCACACACTAACGCTGCGCTAATACGGGTACATACTGTTCCCTGCGTACTTCTAGGTCCGGGCTGCAAATATCCAAAACCCAGGCTGCAAAAATACTTTACCTCCTTAAACAATCAGACTGCTTTTTTGGCTGCCGATTCTGGAGGCCTGTGACGCCTTTTTTTGGAGGCTGACATGCCACTAAACTACCCTAAACCAGCGACCGAAGGCTCGGGCGTAGGTGCTTTCGGATTACCTACCTTGGCTAGCGCAAGCGCTAACAACGCGAAGCTCACTAGCAGAGCTATTCAGGGAACCTCGTGGCCGTGTTGGTAAGGAGACCCTCTAGATACAACATGTTGTAACGTCCTGCATCATTGTCGCAGATTGGTGTAGGCGGGGGCAGGTTAGCAAATCGCTTTGTAAATCCTCGGGAAAGTAGGAGAGCCATCATTCTCGATGTTTCAATAGCTTTCTTGGTCTCCAGGGACAGTTCCCTTCCAATCCCATCGCTGAAGGTGTTCCAGAAGAGTACTTGCAAGTCCTTGTAATCCTCATATCGTCTCCGTCCTTTTCGAAGGTGGACTGTGCTAGTGAAAGCTTCAAGAGAATGAAGATTTTGACCAAAAGGACAAATCTCGGCCTCAGCCCAGTCAATGACTCCAATGAGATGACAAGACTCATCCTCAACGAGAATATTTGACGTTCCGAAGTCACGGTGAAGCAGGGCCATTGGGAGAGAGAAAACTGGATCCATCTGATCAAGACAATTCTGAATAATAGGATGGAAACGCTCTGGTAGCGATAAGAGTAAGAGCCTTAAGTCGCTGATATACTTTCGACGAAGGGTCTCACGGTACTCGGAAGAGACTTCTTGCGGTGCGTTCCATGAGAGGGCCATGAATCTATTAATGGCTTATTAGCAAATTCTCCGAAGTGCACAAGTTGACTGCATACCGCGCAATGTCAGTTATTAGATTCCTCCGAGCAGCAAAATTGGATTCTGAATTTTCCGGAAGCCCATGGATGAGAATGAAGTTCAGGTGAGTAATACCCTTCATCCGCTCCATGACGTAGACTAGCAGCGACTCCTTTTCCGCTTTGTCATTTTCGTCCAGCGGCCCATAGAATTTGACGCTAGGCGCCAGAGACCCGTAGACCTGTCTAGCCAGTGTCGCGATCTTCATGTCCAGTTCCAAGGACTTCAGTCGGAACTGGACAACATACTCAAGTTTGGGACCAGCGTAGACCGTGTAGCTACAAACAACCTGCACATCAACGGGAACGACTGTACCACCTACGAGTTCCAGTGCTTTGCTTTCGCACGAAGAACGGGTTGTTCATGTCTGTGTAAAAAACTCTTTAATGGCATCGTCCCGGGAGTATTCTTTAGAGACAGACATAGATGCGTGAGGATATTAGATAGGAGACAAATGAGTAAAACAGTGTCTGGAAGCCCTCGGTTTTTGTTTTCAACGACCTTCGAGAAAGGGCCTAACTCGGTAGACTCCTTGGCAATGCCTCGGTTGGGGTGGGTGTCATGGTATGACATAAGCCTACGCATGGGGAATGCACGTGACCGTGGATATATCCCAAAGTAGCTAGCTTTTCAGAGAATCAATCATCTTTCTGACTACTCACATCTGATGTCCCACACATGCTCAAGGGCGAGCATATGACAGTGGGCGTTACATGGCCGTGCACGGTACGGTAGCATCTTGGCATCAAGGCCCGCTGCATCACATTACAACTCTTGTCTTGTCCTTAACAAAGCCATCTGTGTTTTATCTTACAGTTTGAGTTTAGTCTCATGTCTTCGCTCTTCCGAATCGGTCAAGTTCTGAAAGGGCGTGCTAGCAAATACACGATCACGAAAGAAATCCAAGATACTGTGTGGTTTGCAAAATAAACAAAATACACCCAATCTTTATCACAAAATCTTATAATTGCTAGAAATCATTTGCAGGAGCTTGTGGTGATCAAGAGCGTTCAGGATCACCCGCGGGTAGAGAATGAAAGAAATGTACTTAAAAGATTTCAGCACCGCACCCCGTACCTCCGACCTTTGATCGATGAAATCGACGAACCGTCTGTCCCTGTGACTATCGCCCTACAATACTTGCAAGGAGACCTTTTAGACGCCTCCGTTGCGAAAACTTTGAATAGGAGAGAACTCAAATACGTATCGCGATGCTTACTGGAAGCATTGAAGACCTTACATGAGGATGGGTTTGTGCACACATGGTATAATGCTACCTTGAATTAGTGACGGATTGTGTGTGACTAATGGATGATCCAGATGTCAAGCCAGATAACGTGTTTGTTAATCTGCAAGAAGGCGACAATCGATTTTCCGACGTCCAACTGGGTGACTTGGGTGGATGCTACCCCGTTTACTCAGAGTGGGCTACATCTAGCACCGTGGTGGGAGTACCGATGTAGACGAGCCCAGAGATTCTCATAGAACTGCCATGGAACACTGCGGCTGATATATGGTCTTTCGGTGCTATGGTGCGCCACAGTCCTACTGCACCATGGGTATGGATGAAAGCTGATGTCTTCATAGTTTATTAGCCTTATCTACGGTGGACACTTCAACCTTTTCCAACCTAAAGGATTGAAACGTGACGACGAAGAGTATGTGCTTGGGGTTGTGGAAGAGCAATTTAAATATTTTGGTCCTTTCCCAGCCAAAATCGCTGAGATTGCAGACCCAGAAACGATTCAATCCATTATGTTGATCATGCAAAATATCCCGAAGGAGAAGACAACGCCATTTTCGCGAACTACTGAGAGCGAAGTAAACCAGAGAGACAACGTTTTCATATCAAAGATAATAAAACTCGATTGGAGAGACCGCCCAACAGCAAAAGAGTTACTAGAAGACGAATGGTGGAATAACGACGCGGAATAATTTCGACTAGTATACCGTTGAGTAGGAGTAAGTTGCTTATTGTGGGAGGACAACGATGGAGAGGAGAGCGATAGGAAGGGGCGAAGGGAAAGGCACAAACTTAGACGAGGTTGCGTGGCTTGTCGCGAACCTCAAAGAGACTATATCACAGCAGAATGACATTATTCAAGACGTTAGAACTAACCTCGCTAAACTCCAATCTGAGCAAGTGAACTTAAAGGCCCAATACGCAGAGCTCCTTGTTAGGTGCTTACCACATGCTTCTCGCGCCAAGTGTATATCTCTACATGAAGAAGCACGAAGTTCTGTCCGTCTCAACACCTCCCTTGGCCTACTTTCGCAAGATATTACAATCAAAAATATCTAATTTCTTCTCAGACGAGCCATGAGACGACAATACAACGCCGCTCAAGACCCTTCAGCGTCTCGCGCGGCACAATCGACTCCCTTCTAGTCTTTGTGAGGAAGCATGAATACGGGATGGCTCACACATCAAACCCCTCACCATAGTGTCGTGAGTATCAAACAATGAACGGCTCCCTACATGAGCACTGCAATCTTTAGGGTTGTAGAGACGTGCTTTAGTTTGACATGTGAGGGACATGAGGGGTTTGGATCATTCATGTTCGCGATGTATAGCAGAGCTGTAATGGTAGTTATGCTTGGCAGGCACTACACTGTCTAGGGCTCCATGCCGTTCTGTCACCAGAAACGATGGTTATATCTCTTCCTAATGCCATTCATTTTAGATGTTCACGGCAAGAGTGTGGCCGGTGCGGGTTGGCCGTCCTCCCTGCTGCAGGCGGCACTTTGCCATTGCCACACCCTGCGGCGATGACAAGTCCAGTAGAGGTACACTCTCTAGGGGTACTCCTTTCGTACATTGATAGTCGCATCAACACTCCCTCTGTGAATTCGCCCAAAATTGTGATTCAGTCAAATCTATCAAATAAAGAGTCAGCACTGGCAGCTAGTGTTGGCTGTAGCAAGGGTTTTGTCGACTATCTAGCCCTACTGAATTGCTCTGTCTTCCTCTTCGTTGACATGTCTAGTTACTCCAACTCTCCCCCTGTGTCATGGTCCAAAGGGCTAGGGCACTACCAAAGGATCCCACAATCTGAAATTTCACCGCTGAGACTAGTCCTCTCAAATATTACAGCCACAGCTAGGTCGCACCCACAATCCAACAGATACAAATGTGCTTTGCGAAGTTATAATGATTCTGAAGGCAAAGTATCTATAATTTGGCTTGTTGGCTCGCGACATAAGGATGGACGTGGACACTCATTTAACGTTATGTGATTTCAAGCTACTTTGATTTAATTTTTTCTTCGCTACATAGGAGGCTATGAATCCTGCTATAAGTAACTAAGAGATGCTCAAATCCTCTTAAGTTATAACTAGATACAGCAGTCACTTAAACTTGCACTTCCACTTGCACCTAAAGCTACAGAGGTTCCCTTTAGCATCGGTTTGTGTTAGAGAGAAATTTTTGCTTACTTAGTGACTATAAAATGTCCAATTAATCAAGACTTCGCCGACTTATTGTAAGCAAAGCAATGCAATACGTCCAGAATTGCAGCCTAGACAGACTATGTGCTTGTATACTACCGTAATGCAGTTGCGATACTCAGGAGGAAGCCATAGAAAGCGCGTGTTTTGACGCAGTACCCACTGACTCTCTACTGTAGTGCAAGAGGGTTCTTCGAGTTGCACAATAGCCGAAGCGGTGATACGACCCGACGGCAGAGAGATGTCACCCCTATTAGTCTGGAGTGTCCGGCCATCTGGTGAGAAAGCGATGTGAAAGATCGGTGAATGCTGATCTTTCAGCACGCTGCGGCACCGTCCCGTCGCTGTCTCCCACACCCGCACCGTCCCGTCGTTGGATACTGAGGCGACCAGCTGTCCGTCTGGCGAGAACACCACCGCCCTGACCGAATCTGAATGGCCCTCTAGCACGATGCGGCATGCGTCCCAATCTGCATCTCTCCCTAAAACCACTTCTACTCCTTGCGGCACCTGACCGATGAATACTTTTCGTACAATGATTGCCCAAAGGGAGAACAGAAGGGCAGACGAGTATATCTGGAGGGGCGCCTCTGCAACGGTATGACTAGACAGCTGCGTTTTAGGTTAGCATCAGATACTCGTGTCATGCATCAGGCTCATAGCTTCGTGCCAGTGAAGAAGATGTTTCTCAAGGAAGCGGTGCATTGCGTCTCCATCCTCGATGCTGCGATGGCTGCGCTCCAGATGATCCACCCAGTAGCGACACGCATACTGCAGCTCGGGAGGCAGGCTGGCCGTGATCCTGCTCTCACCCATCTCGCTTCTAAGCATCCCAGGTCCGGAAACGTTGCAGATGTTTTGTCGGAGACCATTAGGCGCAGACATGAGCTCAAGGCAACGGGACGCCAGCTTCTCATTTGTGCTTGCCGGGTCAACCCAGAAATTGTCGTCGTCGCATCTCTTCTTGTCAAGCAGGAAGTCGCGGAACGACGGATGGTGTAGACGAAGCGGCTGGGCGGGATCTTCTGGGATGTTGAGAATGGCGTGCAAATCCGCTAGTGCCTGCCTAACCTCTTCGTCCTCAGACTGGAGCAGCTTACTTAAAAGACCATACAGATAGAGTAGAGAGCAGTACTACCACGCTCCCGAGAACGTACTTTAGCATTCTGAACTGCTCTTCTCTTTCTTCGTCTGTATAGTCTGCAGATACTGAGCTCTGAAGCACAGTAACATAGATTTGGTCAGGATGCTTCTCCAGGTGAGGAGGCGTTACTTACTCACTTAAAGAGTTTCTACTTGGTCCATTTAAAATTAAGCGCTATTGGATTTTGAAAGAATATTGGTACAAGTAATGTCTGCGCAGATTTGCTGAACCACAGTAATAAGTAGGCACTTGCAATATACGAAAGAAAATTGGTCGACTGCTCAGCCTCATGGTTGCAGCCTTGAGGCGGGGAAAGGCTAGATTAGATCTTGAGGTGACAAACTCATTCGATGACGCTAGCAGTGAGGATGGCCGACCCGCTCCGGCCAAAGGGTTGCCATGAACTTCTAGAATGAATGGTGTTAGGAAGAGATATAACCATCGTTTCCGGTGACAGAACGGCATGGAGCCCTAGATAGTGTAGTGCCTTGCCAAGCATAGGTCTTGTTGTACGACGCTGACGCTAGCCTCGCGGAGTCGTTCGAGAAGGCCACTGACCAGACCGAATCGTTATGGCCCTCGAGCGTCTGCAGGCATGCACTCCAGCTATCGCTCATAGCTGGCATAATTGCGATTCCTCTCGGCTCTTCTTGTCGAAATTGCTGCCTGATCACCCTTGTCTATAAGTACGTATTCGAGACTGGAGGTTAATAACAGCCGGCGGCACGGTTAAGTGGAACATGCAGCTCCTACCGCATAGGGCATTAGCATCGAAGATCAATAGACTGTAGTCCACGAATTATCTCAAGACGGCGTCGGTACAATCGTTTCCTGGCGGTGTAAGCAGTCTCTATGTGGCACAGTCGGAGGCAGAGTTTAGAGACCACTTAAGTACTTAAAGCACTACATCGCCCACATGTCTGCCGTAGGTCAGTTCAAATCTTTTTCTTGCAACGATACTAGACGTCTAAGACTATGGCTACAATCACTCTCAACCGCGTTGCACTTCTTTTCGTTATCTTTTCATCAATTGCTGCTTCTGAGAGCGTATCCTGTAGGCCTCCAATTTCGACCGACAGTTGCAGGTATTCTTGCCAATGCACTTGCTTCGGAGCTAGCCTTGCTTGCAACCCTATGTCCCCTTTATGCAATGCCTTTACGCTTACTACATGTGAGAGAAATTGTGATTGCGACCAACCAAGAAGCGATACGGAGAGTGAGACGAGTGTCGCGTTTGCTATACAAGCAACGTACGTGCTTTTCGTAAAGCGTTCTTAAGTCACTACTAACAGTAAACCTAAAGAGGTCGCTAAAAGCTACCAGCCGTGGTCGAGGCTAGAGATAACAGACAAGATCAACTAGGGAGAGGCATTGAGGCTATCGCGATGGACGAAGGAACGTCGAGTAGTATTCGTGTAGAACCACTAGTACTTGAAGAGCAGCTGTTGATGGCCTGCCCAAGGTTCTGTCTTTGTGTGTCTGAGACATTCCTTGAAGCGTAGTTTTGTATTAGCATCGTATCTTAATTTGTGGATCTAAGTGTAGTAGAGATGTCCAAATAAAGAACGCAAGCATACTGATAAACTAGAGAAACGCACTCTTTTCCGTACTAGCGGCGGATACAGACGACTAACACACAATGCTTATTACAAAGCCTTCAGCGCAGAGCCTTTAATCTCGTTCCTAGTGCCGGCAGCGGTCCTTACGACGCAGACATCGCTGACCTCTACATGTCATTCGCAAAAACATTGCACTGGTCCACAAATATGGCTTTGAATACTAGGACCGGATCTGAATTCAAATGAAATGGTCACAATAGGCAGCCCGGCTCAACCCTAACAAGCCTGGCTCTTGCTGGGCAGACAGAGAATGTCTATAACGAGATGCGGTTCATTCAACACTCACATCAGTGGAAGAAACGGAGAGTACTCCATTCTAAAAATGGCTGCGATTTCTATATTTCACATGCACTATCTGAGACCAAATACATCATCACTGACAGTACGGAATTGGGAGCCAAAGCGAGCAGTCAACACCAGCAGCAAAACAAAGATTTTTCCCAAACATTTTTATTTGCCTACATAGGGCTTGTCGCACGCGACTAGATAGTAAGAAAAATTGTCTTCTGTCCGCAGTCTGTGTCGGACTTCAAGTACACACATAAGAACGAGAAGAATGCGCACAAGATATGAAGTAAAAAAGCTCTTCCCCCAGATCTCCAATACGATTGATACCACACATATAGGCTCCAGGAAAGAGTAGCGTATCTTAATGTTGTTGTTGATCGTAAGGTTCGGTGCGGTTCAGTCGTATTGAGGAGTCGTGTCGAATCGAGGAAGAAAGCGTGAGATGCCAATTATCCTCCGCCAGCAGTCGTGAACTTGAGTCATTGCGAGTAACTGAAGAGCATCTCTCTATGCAAGCATAGGGTTGAATTGAAACCGTTCAAAATTGAACGTGTTGGTTGGAGTCGCCGATTATGGGAGCCAGTCCGAGCCATTCCTATTCCTCCTTTCTCCCCTCAAGTCACTGTGTTTTGAGATTACTGAACAATGCAGCCTTGTCCGGGGACGGGGCCTCTCATGATTGTGCAACCCTGTCCGGGAACGGGACCTCTCATGATGGTGCATCCTTGGCCGGGAACGGGGCCACGCTGGACGGTGCAGCCTTGTCCGGGAACGGGACCACGACGGAAAGAGGCCATTTTGATTTGGAGGTCGGATGGTTTATTGAAAGAGGGATTGAAGCTTTTGAAGTTGTCAAGACAGTGATGTTCTGTTGGTTTGGAAGAAGGATGAATGGGAGCAGATGGGGCCCTTATTTATATTTCTCGAGGGACTATCGCCGACATACAACTTAGGTTGTGGTTTGTCCCTTTGAGCTTCCATAACGACTTTACCATCAAAGCGGAAAGAAAGGGTGTGGTGTGGCGGGAGGAGTCAAAGGAAGCTTGGTGGTAACATAGTCCAATGTGTGGGGAGTAGTTCGGCGTGTGGTTGGTCCTAGGCCTCCACCCTTACGATTGTTCTTAGTATTGTTCGTGAACAGAGATAACGGCTCGCATGTATCGCCAACAACCACCACCAATCGATTATATTAAATTCTCCCAAAACGTTCGAGAGTGCCACGCTATTCATCATTTCATAAATCGGAACCGAGGGCTAGAGCATGAAATGACCCTTCGTGATGCTTCGATCGTGGTCCGGATGAAGGTCTACTTGCCTTTCAGCGGCCTGCGGCGCAAGCCTATCTCGAACAAAGTTTAACAATGCGCTTCTGCCATTGATCAGAGAAACAAATAGGGCACAGGCATCACCAAAAACATAGGTATGCCAGCCTCGGCTTTCGGTTGTATAGACATGCAATGCCAGACAGAAAGCGGACAGACACTTTCGTTCGTTTCAGTACGCGTTGACATAGCATGTGCATGTGTTGTTGCTGGTATTGGGGCAAAACTGATTGCAATTGCCATTCAATCACCCATCAGACAACGGCTGGCAATGAGATCAACCCCACATTGGAGACAGTGGTGCCTCGAACATTCTAAACACATGTCGAGTTTTTGAGTAGGTTCAGTAAGGGCGCCCTTTGGACACTTTCGAACAATATCAAGCAACTTGGGCAGAACATGACTTGTTTGGAACGAACTGCGGGGAATCAATCAAGTCTCGACAGATAGTGGCGGCAATATTTCGTTACAGTGTATGAGAATTTACATTGTCTGATCCTTTCCCCTTGATCGAGAATTTCTGGAGTCAATGTCCTTGGACCCCCAAGCCCTGGAACGAATGCGAGTGTGCATCCGAAAAGGTAATGTTGCGCAAGACTGAGCGACTGTGCCACTCGCCGCTGAAATGTGCGTCATGTCGCGACTCGCACCACACCCGACGATGAAAGCACACGGCAATGTCATTGATACGCTCTTTCGGGGCCATCCACAGAAGACTCTTTAACAGCGCCAAAACCTCTGCTCTGGCACAGCCACAGCCCCTGCGAGCTCTCTCCATTACCAGTCGAGGTAAATCCATCAGCCGCGAAGAGCTTTTCAACTAGTTACACGAACGGCCGCTTCCTCGCCAACGAGGCCGAGGCCTGCAACCGCAGATATGCGCGATTCGACATTGATCAGTTGTGCGCCGTAGCTGCGGCAGCCGGCGGGAGTTTTTCGCCCATCAAAGCCATCGACAAGATGGAGGGGGCTTTTAGCAAGGCCCTTATCATGAGGGTGAAGCCGTGCTGAGGGGCGGCACTTGCACCTGTGGCTGGACTCGTCCTGAAAACGACGATTGATGACAAGCGGTTTTTGGTAGAGTTTCTGCCATTGCACGAGGGATTGATAAAACAAGGGCTTGGTGTCACGAGGTTTGGATACCGTTAGAAGACATGGGATTGCTGGGAGATCAGACTTAAATAATCATTCATTTCCCTGCACGAAGGTTCAACTTCGAACTATCTCAAAGCGCTCCGTGCCAGATATTCTATACATTTCGGAGATCGCCAGGCTGAACAACTGATCACTGCAACCGTCAAAGCTGGGAGTCGGTGTTGGGACTAGATGCCATCCTGCGAGCCAAGACCAGGCACCAAACGGGTAGCCTAGTGATCGAGCCGCTTTCACATGTGTAGTGCGGCTTAACATGCTGAACCAAGGGGAGTGTTTTCTCTCAACAACAGGACTTGCAAGCGACAGGATTGAGGTTTGCTGCGTCCCTTTCAGTCTAGTGGTCAATAGCGATGAGAGAAAACATATGAGAGGGAACTGCAGTCACATTTGTAGTAGCTTCACCAGTGTAATAATTCTCTAGGCCATCGTGGGAGGTACAGATCGATCTCGACTTGACTTAACATCCTCCTATTTCTATATAAAGAGAAAACGACCGACCTTAACGGTAGATGTCTTGCTCCAAGTTGATCGGATAGTGTGGAGCGCATAGATACCTTAACAAGAAGGGTAGAGGTACTAGTTAGAACGTGTAAATATGAAACTGCTACATAGCTTGAAGGAGTGTGCAGAGGACACCGAGAAACTTATGTAACGAAAGGACGATGGCCTGACCTACCTGGCGTGCTCAGGAATGACAACGGAAAAGCATAACTGGTATAAGGGCATGTACTTACAAACAGGTGGTTTTAGACAATAAGTTTCGAAAATGGATAGGAGGTTAACATAGGCCCCTTCACTGCCTTTTATTGTCAGCACGGCCGTCGCGCCAGATGCATGCCATCTAAGACATCGATGGCTGGCTTAGATGGCATGCATCGTCCACTGCCTCCTTTACGCTAAAAATTGCAGTGCAACTTGCAACTCCAGTGAAGTGATCTCCGCTCGATTACGGCAAAGATTGCAGTGCAGGAGAGATGATGGAAACAGGATCTTCCCCTGCAATCGCCGGATCAGTCTTTGATTTCCCAAAGAGTTCCTTCTTGGCTAAAAATACACATGGCTTTTGAACTATGGCCGTGCGAAAATTAATAGCGTCTTGTAATGATGGGCATGGAGTCCTTCAACTCATCATTCGCAGCACCATCATCTCTTCGGAAAGACGTTTTGAACCTTAGCCCTAATAAAATTTGCCAACTCTTCAGTGACTGAGCCCGCAGCAGAAGCGTTCGCAAGAAGTCATGACCGACAGCGAGAGTGACTAGCAACTTCATTTATTCACCAGGAAGTAACGAGTGAGACGGAGCACCAAATGGTCAGTTCCTTACGCCTTTCCCTTCATTGATTTGATGCCATTCACAGTCGGTCACTTCTGCTTCGCAATTGCCTCCATCACATCCTCATCAACAAATTGCCCAAACAAGCCAGTAGGATGCTTCGGCCCGGGCAATCCCTTAACAGCCACGGCCTTCGCCCACGAAATTCCGTCGTTGAAATTCAGCTCTCTCTCTGGAGCCATCCACGGCTGGTCCAATTGCTCCCTGTCAATAGTTCCAAGCATTATGTCGATACAGTCGGACCAGCCGTCAGGCATCACGACCGGGTCCCCCACATAGTCAACCACTACCTTGATAGCAAAATGATAGCAGACCATCGTTCCGCACCTTCCACAAAACGCCCGCGAGAACATATCGCTCGAGCAGTTTATGGTATGGAAGAAACGAAGCCATGTGTCCTGAGATCCGGGCAGATTTGGTCGAAGCACGTCTAAGGCTGGCAAGTAAGGCGACCGCCCAGTGTCGCTCTCTTCCGCGCTCGTGTTCGGCTGCAGAGGCTCCATAAGTCGACCCGTAATGGCACGATTTTCTTCTACCTTGGGATCCCTAGGCAGAGCAGAGACTGTCACCATATGGGCAGGACAAATGATGACCTGCGATGGAACTGTGCCTATCGCCAAGCGGCAGTCATTACAGTGGCAGGTCGCGACGCAGGGAATGCGGGCGGTCTTCGGATCCGACATATCAGGATTGTGACCAAGTGTGAAGTTCGGGGGCCGACTTGTTTTGGCAGGGACGTCGATGCGGTACCGAATTGCTCCGCAGTTGCAGCCTCCTCTGAGGGTGAAGGGCTCATTCGGAAGAACCATTTTCTCTTGAACAACGGTTCGCTGTGTATTATTTGGATGATGGTCAGAGCTTCGATCCGTTTGGGAGTGCGAGAAGTGAGGGTAGATATTGCATCAATTCAAGAAAGTGGCATTCATTTCGTGAAACAGGGTCTGCTAAGATAAGAGCGGAAGTATTGACTGAGGCCGGGTCTGTTGTATCATGCTTGGCTGACTATATCCCCGCCCCGTTGCTTACTGCCGTACACGAACCACCCTGATATTAACGAATCAGGACTAGCTCCGAGGCCATGATTTACATATTCTCTCTCGAAAAAGTGGATTTTCAGAAGGTTTTCAAGCAACCTTATTGGTATATTTTCGGGTGGTTCGTGTACGGCAGTAAGTAACAAGGCGGGGGATAAGCTTTCGAATGGCATAACCCCACTCCGCCATGATTAAGACCTGGTCAGATGTCGTAACGATTCGGCAGGCGCCTAATTGTTGTGGGGAGAGCCAATATACTCATTAAGCATATCCAAACTGGGAGGACTCGCCGCTCTATCTTGACCCATTCATCTAGCACAGTTTCTACTTCCGGCAAATCCAACGTGCCCACCACGGAATAATCTTCTCCACATTCAAGAGATAACAATGGTATTCCGCAGTGATGGCGCGTAGAAAATCCCCGGACCTGACCAATCGGCGAGCTATTGCTGCCGATGGCTTTATCATATGGAACAGGAGTGCTCAGGGGCTTCAGGATCGAGATTTTCTGACCGTTCTGTCAAGACGGTGATTTGCCATAGTTAATCGAGTTTAGAGTCGAGGTGTAACTTGTCTGGGCAATGACTGCGCCGGGATCTGCGGACACTTGAACATTAGTGGCAATCTGGGCCCAGGGTTTAACCACTCGAATCCGAAATACGGGATCTTCATGATCAATCTCTGCCATATCGCCCAAAGGCCAAGGCTCCATGTGCTCGTATGCCACCACTTCCGGTGAATATAAGTAACTTAAGTTTGTAGTTATATGGCGGAATTTCGCTGTTTCAATTAAAGACTCCATGGCTGTGCTCCCGTCATTTTCTCATAGGAAGTCCATTAAAGACTACATAATAGCGTCCCCGTCATCAGCTTTTAGAAATTCGGTCTGTAACAGATCTCCCGAGCAATGTAATGCATAAGTTACCCTCTTAACTATCTAAACACCCGGTTCATACAATACAATAGCGCACAGGAGCAGCCTCAGATTTGACTTATTGCCTCTCTAGCATTATTTAAGCTTCCTTAAGCCCTCGCTGCTTATGCAAGACCTCTAACGTTAATCTCACCGTAGGTTATTATAGCCAGAACGTGAAATAGGCTTGCGGAACTTACCGTACGTCCTCGTCGAGTTCGATGGAAATGAGCGGGCGATTTCATCATTGGTTTGGGGTAGATTCTACCCTAATAGGAATTACTACTGAAGTAATAAATTGCAAAAGAGGAATATCTTACCAGAGTTTCTGAGCTTGGAGGTGACCAAGGTTGGCTAGCGATATTGGTTGATGCGAATCTACGAAATCGGTTGCGGCACGCTAGAAAGTATATGTCTGTGTCGTACTCTAGGCACAGCTTGGTCAGCTTTTGGTTAAGGGTTTCTAATAGCTTCCCATAATTGTTGTTCGCGGCTCGTTTCGATCTGTATCTGATTGCTGTTGGGACGTCATGCTTAGAGTACAAGAATTCGCTGCAGAAAGGACCTACTTAGGCCTGAGTACTAAACGCAGTTTAACATACAGCGCCAACCTTAAGCCTTTTCCGCTCCGATTTTTTCTAGAATAGCCTTATCCTAGCCTTACAATCTGCCTCCAATACTAGGAAGGAGGCGATCCCCACGTCGCCCCGTTACAGCTACCCTGGCCAATACTTCTGATCAGAGCATTACTAATATAACTTCGGCTAGGCTGGACCAGACCTCACACACTCCAAAGTCTCAAAGCATTTCAGCGGTTGATCATCCGGCAGCGAAACCCTCGGATCGCATCCACATCAAGCTAATCTGAACTCTAAGGCTTGGAAAGCTTCTTCTGGAATCGAGCTCTCTACTTAGACTTCCGACTTTGAGAAAGATGCTGTCCATCGCGAGAAAGTAGGGTGGATTGCCGAGACAATGACCGACATTGTCAACGAATCGACGTACAGCACGGCAAGCACAAAGGATAATCTCACAGGAAACTAGGATTCTAGAGTCTATTAGGTATAAAATAGTTACCAATCAAATTCAAGCCCTGTTCTTGTACAAGAAAATGACTTTCCAGGTATAAATGAAGAAATCGTCTCGTTACACAGTGCGTCTCGCGGCCCAGGGAGGTACATTGCATTGGAATGGGTTTAACCCAAACGTAACTTAGGATGGAAATGATGCTGGGGATTTCCCAATTAGGTAAGTTAATTTTCCGCATCTTCGCTCTCAACACCATGCCCACACATGTGCGTAACCATAATGTAAATACAAAATACTAAATAATACCTGTCAATAGGGCCAAAGATGGGGTATATTTCTTTTTCAATAGACTTAACAAAGAGTTGACGGCTAAACTATCATCATCAGGGTGCTATAGGGAGTGTAGTATGCTTGCGACCGCAGGCTCGGGAAAGTACCACGTCTAACTTCAATGGATTATTTGAGGGTAAAGTCATTGCTATCACGTGCGCAGCGTCTGGATTTGCATTAGCCTTGACCCTTGTTATGGTCCCACCATACATTATAGATTCGTATCACAGGAGGAGGAGGAGTCCACCGAGGGGCCTGGACGAATGGGAGGTTGAGTGGCTCAGCAGGGTTTACGAGGGCCACAACCTCGACACGTGATCAAACACGTGACTGGATTAGCAATCTGATGGATTAGTCTCGGATAGATCCACTAACCCAACAGCTCCTCATCACGAACATGGATATATAAACTCCTAGATAATCATAGATAGGTCCGCATCGTCAAACCAACGATTCAGCCCTCCTGCATCTTGTTCTATTGAAGCCTACTGCGTGACGGACCCCAAGCTACCAGCACCAGTATCCAATTGACGTTCACACCCACGTGACCAACCCCGCCCCTTCCTGTTCGCCTCAAGTCCCACCAGAACCCTACGAGGCAACCCCCAAATTACCCGTTACATATAATGAGGTATATAAAGTGTAATAATCTTCTTCTGCTTATAGAGCTCTTAGAATTTAAGTAAGATATAGATGAGCATTGGAGTAGTATCGGCTACGCAGCCGAGCGACTTGCTCCTTCGTACTTTTGAATCAGGTTTCTATCGGCATCATGGGAACCAGGCGCAAAGCCACCGACTGTTTGACAAGCCGTATTCCCCGATGCAGTGTAAGAGAAAATATCATTCGCATCGCTTGCGCCGTAAAATTTAGGCCAGAGAAATAGTGGCTTAAGGGTCGACACCTCGCCCTCCGCTGGCGACATCATCATCACCATAACCACAACTCAACCGCTCGAGACAGCCGTCGTACAACTTCGAGATGCGGTCAAACGCACAGCGTTACGTACTTTGTTAACGTAGAGACATGCCGTACACATCGCCCTCAAGCTGCAAAACCCGCCGTTGTCCCTTCCGCTGACCGAATGAAAGGCCTGTCTCAAGCCACCACCTCCTCTCAACTAAGTTCCTGCAACTCGTCGTCGACGTGCCACCCGCCTGCCACCCGCCTGTTGGTGCCCGTGTTTCCATCCGCGGAAACCCCGTTTATGTCCGCTTGCAGCTCACCCCTGCGTTCAGCTGGCTTCCGCTCTCTTTTCTACAAGTGCGCAATGCAGGATGGAGAGCCCTCGAACGGCATGGCGTTTCGCAATAACTGTTGCTGAACCACTCATCTCTGGCTGCTCTCCTACCACGGTGTTGAATGGCTTCAACTTGCTGCTGATTCCCTGCCGAGCTGATCAACTGTCCCAATCTATGGCCCTGTGCAGCCTGCAGACGGCCACAGCGATAGGCTGCCGGCGAAAACAGCCAAGCCATTACCAGTACCACTCACACCCTCTGCTTACTATCACTTCTGTAGCTTGCAGAGGCACCTTCTACCAACCATGCACATGCTTGCTGCCTCCATATTACTGCTAATTGGATGTGTTAACGACGGGCTTCACGAATGGCACACGTATGTACGGCCGGATAGGCACCACGCCATTTGTTATGCATGTTCGAAGCCAGCCGCTGCAGCCATTATCATCCATGGGATGTGAAAGTTAGAAGCGGGTTCCTCATTGCAGTCATCTTCACGGCAAGTCCGAAGTGTCCAGCCTTCGTGGGTTGTCAAGTTTCAGCCCCTAAGATTTTCTTTTGCTTACAATCCATGTCGCTGCTGCTTGCCCCTGGTTATGCGGCTCTATGGATGATATAAGTGTGCGAGCTTCTCGCGAAGACAGAGAGGCTTGGCCGAACTAAAGCATCTTGATTATCTATTCTACGAACTGAACCCCTTGGCGAGAGATGAAGATTACGCGGCCCCCGACACCAATCCACGAGGACGAATACGAGGACGGATTCGAGGATCTCCGCGAGGCTTTTAAACTGTATTGGGAAGAAGACTGCTTCGCGAACCTGTGCCATGCTTTCCGGTTCTTTTGGGACGAAGATGAGCATGACGCTTCTCAATCCGTTCTTCGCAAGCTTATGTTAATGGTTGGACTAAAGGATGTAAAGGCGCATTTTCTAAAGGTGAAAGCTAAACTTGAGATAGCGAGAAGGCAGGGAATGGACCTTTCAAGAGAACGGTTTAGCATAAGTATAGTTGGAAATCCAGGAACTGGTAAGTTGCTACCCTAAGGACTCTGAAATCCTGTGTTCTTCTATATATCGCGACGACAACGTGGGACTAACAGTTCTAAAACCCTGGATGTCGTATCATCACATCAGTTTTCTACTAAAATGCAACAGGTAAAAAGACCATTGAGAGGCTCTACGACGCGTTCCTTAGGTCGTTAGGCTTGGCTGGCTATGCGTACATTACCGAGTGCCCAAGCACTCATCGCCCCACCATGAAGTTGCCGGACTACTCGGACGAGGAACTGCTCCAACTTCTTTTCAGGCGGCTCCGTGGCAAGTTCAAGGGGAAGATGAAGATCGAAGGCGGGCTTGATGGCCTGTACTCGCGTATCCTTGTACGTAGAATTGGTTGTGGCCGCAACGCAAAGCATTTCAAGAACGTGTGGGCACTGGAGAGCGCCCTCTCCGAAGCATACGATCGCCAGACTGAGCGCCTTTATCAAGAGCGATGTAATGGCAACCTCTCAGACGATTTTCTCTTGACAAAAGAAGACATGATCGGACCCGAGCCTTCCGATGTGCGTAGCCAAAGTGCAGCCTGGAAGGAACTGCAAAGCATGGTCGGGCTCGAGAACGTAAAAGAGTCGATCCAGGGATTCTTCGATCGAGTTACAATTAACTACCATCGCGAGCTTCGGGAGCAGGGACAGATTCAGACGACCCTCAATCGCGTCTTTCTCGGGCCTCCTGGCACCGGGAAGACCACTGTCGGCAAGCTGTATGGGCAGATTCTCGCGGACCTAGGAGTCCTCTCAAGCGGAGAAGTGATCGTCAAAAACCCTTCTGATTTTGTTGCACCGTATCTCGGACAGTCGGAGAAGAGAACAAAGGACATCCTTGAGGCCGCTAGTGGAAAGGTGCTCATCATCGATGATGCGCACATGCTATATCCCGGTAGTCGATCTAGCAGCTGCAATGATTCAGATGTGTACCGGATTGCTGTTATTGACACTTTGGTCGCAGAAATTCAGAATGTCCCGGGTGACGATAGATGCGTTATTCTCATGGGTTATCCTGAGCAGATGGAAGAACTGTTCCAGAACAGCAATCCAGGGCTTGCGCGACGATTTCCTCTGGAGGAGGCATTCCACTTCTCGGATTTCGACGACGTCCAGCTTGGTCAGATTCTGGATCTGAAGCTCAGCAGGCAGGGACTACAGGCAACTAGTAAAGCTAGAGACGTAGCCCTTCAAATACTGAGCCGAGCCCGAGATCGCCCGAACTTTGGGAATGGTGGCGAAGTTGAAAACCTTCTGAGCCGGGCGAAGACTGCTCATCAGAAGAGGGTCTCGAAGATGGCCACTTCTAAAAGAGCAAAGGGTATCGACTTCGAACCCGTGGACTTTGACGCCGACTTCGACAGAGCCGTCCACGCCAGCGATAACTGTAGACTTCTCTTCGAGGATATTGTTGGCTGCGAAGATATTATCACGCAATTCCAAGACTATCAGCAGATTTCTGCAGGTATGCGGCTGCATGGCATTAATCCACGGCCGCACATCCCTTTCACTTTCGTGTTCAAAGGTCCACCAGGTACGGGAAAAACTACAATAGCTCGCAAGGTCGGCAAGCTCTTCTACGACATGGCCTTCCTCTCCACTGCCGAAGTTGTCGAGTGTTCCGTTTCTGACCTAGTGGCGAAGTATGCGGGCCAGACGGGACCAAAGGTCACTAAACTTCTTGAACGCGCCCTAGGCAAGGTGCTGTTCATCGACGAAGCATACCGTCTAGGAGAGGGGCACTTTGCAAATGAAGCTGTCGGGGAATTAGTCGATTGCATAACGAAGAAAAGGTTCAAGAGTAAGATGGTCATTGTACTTGCGGGGTATAAGGAAGACATGGACAAGCTCATGAGCGTGAACCAAGGCCTGCGGAGTCGATTTGCGACTGACATCATCTTCCGCCCCATGCGGCCTGAGCACTGTCTTCAGTTGTTGCAGCAGCGTGTCGGCGGACTTGGGATTCAAATTGATGGAGTGGAGTATATGGCGAGTGCAGCGAGGACTTTAGTCGTCAAATTGTTTGCAAAACTTACGGCTATGAAGACATGGGCGAATGGAAGAGACGTGGAGAGGCTGGCAGGGATAGTTATTGGGCATTTATTCAAGGCTCAGGCAGAGAGAGGCAATGCGGTTACGCCGCTGACGGTTTCTGCTGGGGAGCTTGCCACATTCCTGGAAGGTATGCTGGAGAAAGCAGAGATAGAGGAAGCCGAGATGGCGGTCTCTGCCACGCCCGACGACCATCCTGACCGACCTAAGCGGCTAAACCACCTCGGGATCTTACTGATTCACCGATACGAGCGGACGGGGAACATGGACGACCTCGAGACAGCGATATCACGAGCGGAGCTGGCTGTCTCCACCACGCCCAAAGACCATCCTGACCGGGCAATGTGGCTGAACAACCTTGGGAGTATACTGCTCCGCCGATACGAGCGGACGGGGAACATGGACAACCTCGAGGCGGCGATATCACGAGCGGAGCTGGCACTCTCCGCCACGCCCGAAGACCATCCTAACTGGGCAGCGATGTTGAATAACCTTGGAGGTATGCTGTTTCGCCGATACGAGCGGACGGGGAATATTGACGACCTCGAGGCGGCGATATCACGAGCGGAGCTGGCTGTCTCTACCAAGCCCAAAGACCACCCTGACTGGGTAGGGAGGCTGAATAACCTTGGGAGTATGCTGTTTCGCCGATACGAGCGGACGGAGGACATGGACGACCTCGAGGCGGCGATATCACGAGCGGAGCTGGCGGTCTCCACCGCGCCCGAAGACCATCCTGACCGGGTAATAATACTGAATAGCTATGGGAGTATGCTGTTTCGCCGCTACGAGCGGACGGGGAACATGGACGACCTCGAGACGGCGATATCACGAGCGGAGCTGGCAGTCTCCACTACACCCGAAGACCATCCTGACCGGGCAATGTGGCTGAACAGCCTTGGGATTATGCTCCAGAGCCGATATAAGCGGACGGGGAACATGGACGACCTCAAGGCAGCGATATCACGAGCGGAGCTGGCTATCTCCACCACGCCCGAAGACCATCCTGACCGGGCAATGTGGCTGAACAACCTTGGGAGTATGCTGCTCCGCCGATACGAGCGGACGGGGAACATGGACGACCTCGAGGCGGCGATATCACGAACGGATCTGGCGGTCTCCGCCACGCCCGAAGACCATCCTAACTGGGCAGCGATGTTGAATAACCTTGGGGTTATGCTCCGGAGCCGATATGAGCGGACGGGGAACATGGACGACCTCGAGGCGGCGATATTACAAGCGGAGCTGGCAGTTTCTACTATACCTGAAGACCATTCTGACCGGGCAATGAGGCTAAATAACCTTGGGAATATACTATTTCGCAGATACGAGCGGACGGGGAACATGGACGACCTCGAGACAGCGATATCACGAGCGGAGCTGGCTGTCTCCACCACGCCCGAAGACCATCCTAACCGGGCAATGTGGCTGAACAGCCTTGGGATTATGCTCCAGGTCCGATACGAGCGAACGGGGAACATGGACGACCTCGAGGCGGCGATATCACGAGCGGAGTTGGCAGTCTCCACTACGCCTGTAGACCATCTTGACCGGGCAATGTGGCTGAAGAGCCTTGGGAATATGCTGTTGAGCCGATATAAGCGGACGGGAAACATGGACGACCTCGAGGCGGCGATATTACGAGCGGAGCTGGCACTCTCCACCACGCCCGAAGGCCATCCTGACCGGGCAATGTGGCTGAACAGCCTTGGGATTATGCTCCAGAGCCGATATGAGCGGACGGGGAACATGGACGACCTCGAGGCGGCGATATCACGAGCGGAGCTGGCTGTCTCCACCACGCCCGAAGACCATCCTGACCGGGCAATGTGGCTGAATAACCTTGGGTGTATGCTGTTGAACCGATACGAGCGGACAGGGATCGCTAAATACTTAGATCTTACACTGGACTGTTTTCAAGCCTCATTTTATTGCGTAAACTCGTCTCCTATAGTGCGGGTGGGAGCTGCACGTTCTGCAATGCGAATCCTTCAAGTATGCCAGGAGTGGAAGAGGGCCTCTTCGCTCGCACAGAGTGCTGTTAAGCTCGTTCCTCTTGTGTGTAACCGCTCCTTAAGCCGCGAGGATCAGCAGCACGCCATTCTCCAAACATCAGGACTCGCCGCTGACTGCTGCTCGCTCTCCCTCAAAGTTGACCAGGTTGAAACAGCCTTGCAACAATTGGAGTTCGGCCGTGGTCTGATTCTCGGGTACTTGATCGATAGCCGAAGCGATCTGTCGGAACTGCGGAAGGACTGTCCCGGTTTGGCGGATACCTACGATACGCTTCGCTTTAAGCTTTTCAGAGCCATCGATGCTCAGGAGCCTGCTATCCGAGACCAGATGATTCGAGAGCGCAGGGCAGCAGCTCAAGAGTTAGAGGACTGCCTACATCGAATTCGGCAGCAGGATGGTTATAGCCAATTTCTCCTCGAGCCTCATGTGGATGAGCTGAAGGAAGCAGCTGCGGAGGGTCCAATCGTCGTCGTAAATGCCACAGACATTTGTAGCCATGCGATTATCGTTTCGAGCTCCGAAATCAGGGCCATCGCACTGCCAGAAATGACTTCGTCCAAAGCTCCGCCGCAGATACAGCAGGGTTTGGGAAGGTACAGAGCGACGCGCGAGAACAGCAAGCACTCCAGCAGAGATATGGAAAGCGACGTGCAAGCATTGAACGAATATAACGTCGACTTCCTGTCTTGGTTGTGGTCGAGCTGCGTCAGCTTAGTGCTTGAGGAATTGAGAAGTACTCAGTCAATAGCGTCTGACGAGCTTCCCCGGATTTGGTGGATTGGCACAGGCATCGCAAGCTCGCTGCCGTTCCACGCCGCGGGCCATCACTTCATGGATTCGCCTGAAAATACCCTGAGTCGATGCGTGGCTTCATACACGCCTACGATAAAGGCGCTCGCGTATTCCAGGTCGTGCGCATCGAGAGGCGCTGGGCCTAGAGCCTCAAAGTCCTCGGTCCTTCTAGTTACAATGCCGGAGACTCCTGGCCAGAAACCACTTCACGGAGTAAATAGGGAGAAGTTGGCCATTCAGGAAGTCGCTAGAGATGTCTACAGCATCGAGATCCTGGAACATCCGACTGCAGAGCAGGTGTTGGACAACATCAAGAGGTGTGACATAGCTCACTTTGCGTGCCATGGGTCATCGGATGGGGTAAACCCGTCCAACAGCCATCTGCTGCTCCAAAAGAGGGACGCGACGGGACCATCTGTGGACCAATTAACAGTCTCAAGAATCTCTAACGAAGAGAGCCTGGGACGAGCATGGGTTGCCTATCTCTCAGCGTGCTCGACGGCGGAGGTCAAGGCTAAAATATATGCTGACGAGGCCCTCCATCTTGCGAGTGCTTTCCAGATAGCCGGATTTGGACACGTTATAGGGTCGCTGTGGTCAGCTGATGACGACGTATGCGTCCGAGTGGCAAGGCTTTTCTACCAGTATCTGGCAAGCCACGGAGATGCCGAGGACCCCAATCGAGCCGTCGCGGAGGCATTGCGCGATGCTGTCTTGCAAGTTCGCTTGGATTTTGCTGGAGATCCCATCAGGTGGGGCCCATATATTCACTCAGGCGCGTAGATGTATTGCGGGGGCATGGCTGGGCGTCTAGAATACAGTAACTCATATTTGGGGTGGGATTTGTACGGCCATTGCTAAAGTGCGTCGGACCACATCTTCTCTCACCCTGCTGACATCGATCACCATCTCTCTACTGTCCTCCCTACATGTATCCGCGTTCATCACCCGCGTCAATGCCACGTCTAGTCTGGCCGGCCGCCCGCTGGCAGCAACGTCCGCCCATGTTAGTGTCGACTGCGGTTTAATTAGGGGTTATCAAGCTACTCTCAGAGTTGTTGGATGGTCTCTTGCAGTTTAGCGTTTTGGTCCCTAAGATTCTGTTGTTCAGCCCTAACAGCCGCGAGGTCCGCTTAGATGCTCTCAATAGTACTAGTCTAGTTCTTAATAGTGCTAGTTTGGCTCGCGATAGTGCTACTTAGCTGTGCTATAGTCTCTTTTAGGTCTATAATAAGCTATAGCACGTCATCTCTCCCGGCGCTTCTTCCTCCCCGTTTAGGAGAGATAGACTCCCTGCGGATAGGGAAGGGCAGTAACTCATCGTCTACTAGTCGTCGAGTTTTCAAGAACTCTTCAGCATGTGGCTGTGACGCTGTGGTTCTGGTTCTGGCCTGCCTAAGCTGGGCTGCTGTTGTCCGGGTCCTCAGTGCCTGCTACGTCTCTAGCAACTTCGCACTCGGCTTCCTCGCGCGTGCTCTGGGAGCTGCTAAGGGCGGTGTCGATGGGATGCGGTTAGGGGTTGAGGTCGCCATCGGAGGCACGGCACGATGTTCGGAAGGCCGCACGGGCCGCCTTGTAGCGGGAACTATGTAGTTAAGCGAGACACTAGGATTTGATATAAAGATTGTCCGAGATAAGCATCCTCCTCTTTCAACAATTCGAAAAGTCTCTTCCTTCGCCACCTCACAAGGTCCTGGCCGGTGCGGGTCGGCCATCCTCCCTGCTAGCGGTGGAAAAATCCCACCTCGGACGACGCCGCCACGCTGACAGATCAACTCAGGGATACCACTTCTCAAAGTACCCTTCTTCTTCTGCTCCATCTGTGTCTTGTTCGCTCGGCTGTAACTTATGTAACTCGTATCGCCAAGCTTATTAGCTACTAGTATGTAGCTATGCAGACGCTTATAAATGCAAAGATCATGTGGCAAAGCCTCGAAGATTCAAGATTCACTTGCAATAAGTATAAATACTTGCTGCTCCCTTGAACCCTCCATAAAATAGAGATAATAAAATATATAATAGGAAAGAGAAGATCACTAGACGCTTACTCTACATATAGCGAGTAAAGTGAGACGACCTAACGAATAACCAAGGCAAACTATGTCCTTATAGACTGTACAGCAGGTCGGCCGGTACTCAGAAGGTAGCCATAATAATTGTTTTTCATTAGACGACACCCACTAGTCTTAGACAAAGATACAAGATGATTGAGTGCTTAGTAGCGGAAGTGATGAGTAAAAGGGCGAAGGCAACGGAAGTACTCCTCGATTTGTATGAAGACATCGCCCGTCTGACGAGAAAGCGACAGCGCTGATCGAGCTAGTATGGCCCTTGAGCGTGCTGCGGCACGATCCCGTTACCGTCCCCCACAGCCGCACTGTTTTGTCGTCGGAGGCCGATGCGACCAGCTGCCCGTCTGGCGAGAAAGCGACGGCGCTGATCCAGCCAGTATGGGGCCACCTAAGTATACCACCGCCTCCGAAGTCGCTGTTCTCAAATTCAGTAAGACAGCAACACCTATTTAGCATTCGATTAGATCCAAGATTGACCGTATCGCTAATGGTAGTAAGCACGCATACTCGAGTTCCCGTTCCCTCCCAAAGTCTTAGCTTGGAGCTCTGACGCGTCGAACCCCGTTGGTGCCGAATACATAGTCATGGAAAGGGCTGCTGGGCAACAGTTGTTCACGACTTGGAGCACCATGACTATCCAAGACCAATTCGGCCTCGTGGAGCAATTGACACAATTTGAGGCCGAGTTAGCGTTAATTCAATTCCCTGCCAACGGGAGTCTGTACCTCTGCGAGTCGATGACAGACGGCGAATCCTGGATTGCTTTGGACCGGAATGTGGACCCCTCTGGACAATTCTGCATCGGGCCGTCCTGCGAGCTAGCGTGGTCAGCTCAAGGAAAGATGAGTTCGCCACCTCACGTTAATAACGGACCATGTAAGCTGGTTACGGCAGGCATCGTGTGCTAAACTAATGCTTCTCTACAGGGCCGAACCTACCATCTTTTGGTCTTGCGCTCGTGGAGCGCGAAACGGCCCGGATTGAGCAACAGAGCCCGGTCTCTACTTTTGGACCACCCCGTGGGTCCGTCGATGAACAGTTTGCCGTCTTGAACATGGCAAAGGAGGTCATGTCTAGGCTAGATACAGTGACGGTCATCAACAGGGTCTCACGGCCAGTTTTGTGGCACACCGACCTCCATATGGGTAACATCTATAACAAGCCTGAAGACCCAACCCAGCTCTGTTCGCTCATTGACTGGCAGTCGGTTGTAGTCTCGCCACTATACCTACAGGCCCGCTTCCCAGAGTTCTTGTCGGTCGATGATGACTATGTTCTTGGGTTAACGGAGGAACCGAAGTTACCGCAAGACTATCAAGATATGGACGCCAACGACAAGAAGCTAGCCGAGCTCAAGTTCGAAGATACTAAAATGTCCAAGTTGTACGATCTCAGCACTGCCAACCAGCACCTACGGGCCCATCATGCCTTTCTTATGCCGCAGTTCACGCGAGAGCTCTTCATTCGGTGTGGAGAGGTATCCGAAGAGGGTGCGATACCGCTTCATGCTTGCCTAATCGAGTTTGCCAACGCGTGGAGTGAGCTGGGATTCGTAGGTGAATGCCCTTTTAGCTTCAGCGAGGAGGATTTACGGAAGCATGACCAGCAATTCCAGGACTACCGCGACTTTCACCGAGCCCAAGAAATAGCCAGAAAGCTTCTCAGCACCGACTCCGAGGGCTGGATATCTCCACAGCTTGATTGTGCGGAACGGCAACGAATGAACATAGAATTATTGCAAGAGATCATGCGTAGGGGCAATGAATACAACAAGACACCAGAAGAGATTTGGAGCATTTGGCCTTTTCGTGAGAACATTTAGATTCGAATTCGAAAACAATTTGATAGAAAAGCTTTTGAGTGATCTTACCAATGCCAAGCTTACCCGAAAGCCGATCTGAGAATGGAACTCCAATCACTTACCCGTCTTGAGCGGAACAGACCTGCTAGAACCGTTCTAAGCATGTAATACTACAGGAGGCTATGAGCCAAAATTAGAGTTGTTTCGTCGCACATCAGGGCGCATGCTACGCGCTCGGGGTTGAGTCCATTTGCTGCCGAGGGAGACAACGTCGTTGGTGTAGAGGCGCTCTGCTGTCGCGGCAAAACTGGGAAATAAGGCGACTTCCTCACTCAGGAGCACAAATTCGGAAATTATCTTACAAAGCTTGAGTGATCGAACAATAAGCATGTTGTACCGTCGCGTGATCCGCATCGAGCTTGGTCGCCATGTCACCACAGCAACCGCATGCAAGCACAGGGCCCGAGTCTTCGCTTGTTCGACTTTCGAAAAGCTCTAGAGCAGCACCGCGAAGGTGAAAAGCTTACCCTGGGTAACTACCTCTATTGCCAGAAGACTCGTTCGAGTGCGGCCAAACCTTCAGCTTGCGCAAGCGTCCAGTAGACATTCAAGACAACAAACAACACAGATTCAAACAGACGAGCCAACATGCCGACGACCTACGCCGACCCACCTCCCGCGCTGGTGTGTGACCCCGGTGGGCTACAATACCATATGCAGAAGCAGCTCGGTCGTGGAGGCTTCGCAATTTACTAGCAAGCACAGCAAGTTGACACTGCCCACGCGTCCCGCAAGACTATCGCTTTGAAAATCGTGAAGTCCAAAGTGGAAAGTAAGAAGGTGGCACAGAAGGTATCTACGTTGAATATGTCTCATTGTACATAGCACTCTGATTCTTGCCTGCAGTTTGTTACTGAGCTGCAACTTCATTCAAAACTGCATCATCCAAATATCGTTGCGTTCCACCAGGCATTCGCCTTTCAATCATCCACATATGTCGTCCTCGAACTGTGCTCAAATGGATCTCTTGCCGACTGGCTCAAGAAGAGATTATATCTTTCTATGCCTGAAGTCCGTCTATGTATTATCCAAACCTGCGGTGCTATGAAGTATCTTCATATACGGAATCTCGTTCATCGCGACTTAAAGGCCGGAAACTTGTTCTTAGACCATGATATGAATATCAAGGTTGGAGATTTTGGACTCGCCGCCGTACTCGTTAGTCCAGATGATGCTGTCGTACGCCGAACAACAATGTGTGGGACCCCGAATTACATTGCCCCTGAGGTTCTTGAGAAGGGCGATAAAGGGCATAATGAAAGGGTCGATATATGGGCTATTGGTATTCTTACGTAAGTGGTTAGCATGCTTCTAGTCAAACTCATAATAAATTTTCTCCTAGTTACACACTTGCTGTTGGAAAAGCACCCTTTCACGCCTCGAAACCTGATCAAGTCCTTATTAGGGTTGCAAAAGGCGAATATGCCTGGCCTAATCTTGCAAGCCATCAGAATGATATTTCAGACGATCTCCGCGAGCTTGTCTCCCAAATTCTTGTAGACGAGAACCTACGTCCAAGCCTTGATACTATTGTTTCACACAATTTCTTCGAAATGGGCTATCTTCCCGACAGACTCAGCGTGAGCGTCCTCACCTCCACCGACATGGGCTGTCAAACCACCTAGTCAAACGACCATTAAGCGAGGCTACACAGCGGCCTGGTATAAACAATGCAAATCTAGCGGAGTGGGCGAGTACGCTATAGGAAAATTCTTCTCTGTCGTCGGAGGCTTCCCATCGAATAGTATATACCGAGAGTGCGAGCGAGAAGCTGAGTCTGGCAAGATGCCTGTTGTTCCAATGCCCGAAAGCGCTATTTACGTTCCCTTCATTTACCAAAGGGGCAAAGGCAACATGGGAGGGCTTGAGAACATCAAAGAGCGCGATGCGTCTGCCATTGTTTCATCACATCTGATTAAATCTTCCATCAACACCAAGTACAGCATACCCAGTGCTGTGGAACCACTACAAAGCAAGCAGGGCGGCATAACACGTTATGGCCGAAATACTAGAGCATCTTCGCAGACGAGAGCACCAGAATTTTCATATGTAGAAAGTACAAGGGCTGCCCGTCACCCAGCTGTATCAAACCTCAAGAGAGCTGCAAAGGAGACTTCTGTTGCTGCCACTGAGCCAGAAGCGGGGAAGCCAATCGCTGAGCTGAAGCCTCATACGACAGAGCAGCCTCCTATGCGATTAACTCGTACACAATCAGTTCGGATCACTTCTCGAGCTTCTTCTCATGACATTTCCACAGTCAAAAGTTCGACTTCAGAGCCTGCAAAATCATCACGAGCAACCTCTCAGAACACTGCGCGAGAGGAAGCTGGTGTCACAAAAGCTGTGCAATCCACACGCTGTACTTCTCGTACAACTGTTCGAGTACAACCTACTAGAGCCGGCACCATTGGACATAATGCACTTCAACCTACTAAACTGCGATTTAAGTCTGCCCCTCCACCTCTTCCATCAGCACATGGTGTTGCTACACGATCGAGGAATTTTGTCGCTTCTGATGAGGCTCACAGGAGTCTCTACATTGATCCATCTACCATCCTTGCTAGAGCAGAAGAGCTCCGGAACAACATTATCGCCGTATTGACCTCTAGCCGCAAATCTTCATCTGCTTTCTGCGACTCGAGACCTATAACCGATCACCTTCCATTCGTCTGCAATTAGGTCGACTACAGCAAGAAACATGGCATAGGTTACGTTCTCGCTGAAGGTACCGTCGGCATCATTGCAAATCATACCGATGATATGCCAATCACGCATACAGTTGTGGAGCATGGTTATAAATATTTCAAGACGACATACGACGGCCTGAAAGGCAAGGCCGTCCCATTTACATTCTTTGTGCAGGCGGATGACGGTAGTTTGGAGGAAGCTACAATGACTGATGCGGTCCGCAAGAAGCATACCATCTTGTGGACCAAATTTGCGTGGTACATGTGCCAGAAGCTCAACAAGCCGACAACGGGGCCTTCAAGCGAAGAGAGGAAGCAGCCGATCACAATCGTGCGGTTCTATCAACGCGTGGGTAACGTCAGCGCATGGGGCTTTAGTAATGGATGTTTCCAGGCTCGTCTACGGTTCTCGTTCTCTCCTTCTTTCTATTTTTTCCCATCCCATTTCTTTTATTTAATCCAAACGCATACTGATTCGATTCCTCTTGACATAGTTTAATTTTCCCGATCACACCAAAATTGTACTCTCTGCTGATGGCACCCACGCCTCCTTCACTGTGCTTCCACTCTCCGCCATTAAACATATAAATACCGATTCAACCGACCTTCCTTTCGATTTCATCAAGGCCCGCGAAGTCGTCTCTGGCACTGTTGGGCAACTGCTATATGGTGCTCAACCCACCGTAAACGTAGCCTCCAAGTCGACCTCCTTAAGTAGCAAAATCGACGTCCCAGCTTTGACGGCGGCAAACGCTTTGCCAGATAAGCTTCGTTTCGTGGTTGAAGTAGTAGGGTATTGGGTTT
This sequence comes from Acrocalymma vagum, assembly GCA_028476805.1. Classification (NCBI taxonomy): domain Eukaryota; kingdom Fungi; phylum Ascomycota; class Dothideomycetes; order Pleosporales; family Acrocalymmaceae; genus Acrocalymma; species Acrocalymma vagum. Next base: position 169,687 of record JAQGEP010000045.1, read on the forward strand.
CTGAGGGCGGTCTAGGGTCCAAGCCTGTAGGAAAGGAATGGCCAGTGTGGGACGGCACGACGCTGGACGACGCGTGGGGAAGTAAGTTGGATTGGGTTACGGTAGGAAGATTCGGAGGTGATAAACGATCCAGAGAGGAGTAGAAAGACGAGGGATGAATGACAAAACTAGAGATATCCGGTGACGTAGGGACCTAGTTATGTATTTTTTTTTGTATTCTCAAGTTTGAAAGTGGGAGTAAGATGGTGGCAAGGTTACTGTTTTCTATGTAAAGTTTTCGGTATTGCGTAGTGGAAGAAGACTTGAAAGGCAAGTCGCCACTTTTTCATCCTCAGCGGTCCTTAATGATGATTGGTTTTATTTCAAGTTTTAAGATCGATCGGAGACACTGTACGTACCTTTCGTCTTATTGAATGATCATTTCTATAAAGCCCCTCTACTATGGTTCCCATATTCACAGTTTCTACGACCTATAGCTTAGCCGATAGGGACTGTGTTCAATCTCTGATAGAGAGTAGTGTAGAAGATCTAGATATAGGATGGAGGCGCAACGCGAGCACGAAAGCGTGAGACGGAGGATGAGAGCAGCGAGCGGACACATAAATGAGCGGGTAGGATGCAAGTTCGAAAGTCACGGACTGACAAGCATAAAGCTGATAGAGGGAAAGTTAAGAGAGCACTTTATAAGAACATGCTAGAGAGGAGGGGGGTGGGGGTGTTACAAGTTGGCGAAGTGAGCGGGTGGCTTCCGAGGCGGTTTGTCGTAGGCGCTCACCCAGGGGCCGGTTACGCCTTTGTGTGAAGCAGAGAAAGTGGTCATGTTGGGGTGGCGAATTTTATTCACGCACGGTTTCGCGGCGAGGGCGTCTGTTTAAAAGGGAGAAGAGAGCATAATTGCGAAAGCTATGCTAAGGTATAGAGTGCGAGGTCGTGACTTTAACGTTGGGATTACAGTGGAGTGCGCGAGTAAAATGACGATACAGAACGGTTTTCTTTCAAGCCCGGGCAACAAAGGTACTACACCCCACGGAGGCCTGCTTGGGAGCCTGTGCAAAGATCACCAGCATCAGCGACGAATCGAATTTTTAGCGTCACCACACAATGACATCAAAACATAACAATCTCGCATCAAATTATTATTCTAGATAACTCCAGCAGTAGTCAGAGCCCAAGTTTAGCTACCCGCATTCAGCCGCCAGCTTGCTAGCTGAGATTATTACCATCCCTCCGAACAATCGCAGAATTTCGAAGCACCACACCCAACTATCGCAACAACCACCGGCCATCCGCTCGACCCCTCGCACGCGTTGCAATAGTATACAGCGAGTATACATACACAAAACTCGGCAATATACAACAGCAGGTATATACAGTCGGGTTCTACACTGGTGGTTGGTTGGTTGGCTGCATTCATATTGATCTCGCTGCGAGAGGAGCGATATACGTACTACCAGGCCACGCCTACTCAGAGGACGCTCGCGCAGGAATAACACAGAATGGGTCCATCGACTTAACGCGTATAAGGGTGTACAGGAGCGTTAACATGAATCAATCAATCCAGTGATCCAGATCATCTGCCACTTCCTTTGCATGCACTCTTTTGAGGTTGCCTGGGTTTGGTGCTCTCCGCTTCTCCTCCTTGGGGTCAGTCGTGTCTCATGTCTATGTGATTTGCGTCCTTCATCATTCATTTGTAGATCTTCTGAGCAGTCTACCAGCTGGATATAATCCTTACACTGTGTGGACACCTCGCTCTGCCCTCTTGCTAGCGTCTCTCAAACTAATAAAGAAAAGTATCTGTGGCTGTCTTTATAAAACCGTCTTTATAGCCAATTATAGGGTGCTTTCCGACAGCCAAGCTGTCAACATAAGTTTAGTTAATGCTCAATGCTAGTAAGGGGGCAGAGCGAGGTGTCCACACAATGTACTTAAATTTATAAAACAGGCAGTAGACATCGTTTACTCTCTCAGCCACCGTTGATAGCCCGAAAGTGCAATGCCCCTCTGAAACTTCTCAATACCATAAGTATTCACAGTGGATAACAGCCCGCTCGAGTCACTTCGAGGTCCAAAACGCCGCATCAGCGCACGTACACCCATATCCTAGATGCCTAGCAATCTAAGACTGCCTATTGGACATATCCTATCATCACGTAAGCCTCGTTTCAGTGGAGGCAAGAGCCGACCCTCACGTGAGCCACGTGATGATGCCGACAACCGCTAGCTAACCGCCAGCCAAAGTGTTTATAAACAGGAGGGCTTTGCCCAAACCCTCCAATCTTTCCTCTCCACCCAACCAACATTGCAACCGACGGAACAGACCCTCCAGAAGCAAGTCTTCAGCCATAATGGAGCCATACCACCGGAGTAAGTGATCAACTGCGCTGAGTCTAGTATTCTTCTCTAACCTGAGCAACAGGGGAAGTCGTCTAGCAGTGCTATACAGCGAGCTTCATCTCATTGAGCTCAAACAAAAGCGGTTTCACGGATATTTGCTTTGCTGAGGTCTACCTGGGGGAATAACTCTGGAGAACGATACCACAATTATATCAGCCAAGTCAGTGTACCAATTTCGAAGAGGTCATGATCTTCTCTAATCTTTGACACTCAGAATAACTTCTACCACTTTTCTCCATAGCATGGGAACACGCTGAACTGAATCATAAACTCTGGCTTACCGTACGGTTGAGTTCTACGCTACACTGAACGGAGCCAACCACCCTCGAGGACGAGGATCACTACTGTACTCGATGGACGCGAGCTCGCGCATCAAAGCATTGTGTCCATGATCATATATCTCTACATCAGATATAAACTACGAACAGGATATAGACCTCCAAGCCGAAGCCAGAACACAAGGCCACGGAACTCCAACCTCCCTACTTACGAAGAACTCCAAGAACCACCACGAAGTCTCCCCTGACATAAATTCTCATGCTCCATCGCCAAGCGTATCTCAATATACAATCAAGAGCCATGGTCGACCTATACCAGACTCAACATCCATCTTGAACTAGAGATGAGCGAATCAGTGGCAGGAGTGTAAGTAGAACCGCGGTCAAACACAATTTCTTCACGTGCTAATTGCAACTTAACAGTAATTTGACGAGCGCGAATCATGTCATCTTTGTCTCCCCTCCATTGGCAAAGACTTGGCATGCGAAAGACATTCGCATTATCCTCCACACATAAGTCACCACTTCTCGATCAATAAGTACGAAGACGACGGGATATCTGGGCGGCTTCACCAGTTGAGCCGTCAAGACCGATGGGCCAACAAAGCTCGATTACTCATAACAATTGGTGATGGCAACCTCCGATAATTACGAGTACGACGCGAAGAGGCTCGATGACCAACAACGACGGGCGACACAAAAACTGAGAAAACTCGTGCAGTGTTCTGCGTGGCGGCCACTTCTCCGGACCATGAATAGTAGGAGAATAGTCCCGAAATTACCACCACTCTTCCAACCCAAGAAGTAGAGAGCTACCCGAGGCAACCGAGTCCATCGATCTCTCCACCCTATTGGGCCACAAATTGTACCTCTGCGCCGTTTGTCCCCTCTCCAATGACCCGGACCGTTCACAGCAATGCCGTATAATACATTGCATTAGTCGGACAATCAACTTCAAATATTCCAATAACTCTAAGAGATCAAGCTTTGGAACATATCAACGCCAGTTCCGATCAAGGAACGTCACCCATTTGCCATTCATGCGTGCTTTCTATAGCTTCTTCAGCATGAACTTCCACATTACTATCACTGGCGTCGCATTCTGGTTTTCCGGGAACATAATGCGGTCTCCGACAGAATTCCCTTTCCGTATAGAATAGGTCCTGGATCTCCATTCCATGAGATCTCCCCCCTACAAGCACAGTACAATGTAGTTTTAAACTTCACGTACCAACGGCAGTAGGCCAATGCAAAATGGGTTACGATGTTATGTTAGAAGACCGAGTCAAGGATATCGAGAGCTATTAAGACAACATCCGGGATCTTAAGGGTGCTTCGGCCAAACACCAAGACGAGCAACCTTTTCCGGCTTGGACACACACCATGAAGCTATCCAGCCATGTCTGGCTGGTGATTTCTCATAAAGGCACAACATGCAGTTCTAGGCCCCATTCAGTCCCTAGAATGGTAGTATCTACATCGAGGCATATCAATTTCCAGTGCAGACCCAAGTGGTCAGCCGATAGACGAATTTTGTAATGGAGAGACCGACCATCATCACATTACGATGAAGAGTACCTCGTGGTACCTCATGATTTTGAAAGGGGGCAATCATGAAGTCCACTAGTTTTCTATACGAAACATATTCGGTTACTTCATTGGACATAAACATATACTGCTTCAACTGTTGCCAATTTGACACTATACTGCGAGAACAACCGAGTCAACCCAAACATCACACTGGAATACATTAAAAAAAAACTCCTCGACCAAGAAGACAAGGAAAACTCTTAAATTGAAAGCCACCATCAAGAAACAAAAAGCTGAAAGTTTCCAACTTGATCGCTCAAGATTTTGCGCCATATAGGAGAGGAAGTGGAGTATAACGAGAACACAACCTCTTTTGTTAATTCTCGTCCTATCTATCAACTCAACCCACACACTCCAATCTTTCGACATGCCCAGCTTCAAGCTAAAGGATCTTGTTGTATAACACGTATGCAATCAACACCCGCGTTCAGGACCGTGAAGCAACCGGGTACCTATATCTTTGATGATACAGGCTCAAAGTCTATATAATCTACCCAAGAGTAGTAATGGGCGGGAAGGCCAATACACGGCCCATGACTTTATGTATAATGCCGATTTCCAGGCTGTTCTCTCGCCGTTTCCACAGACTTCAAATGCAAACACTGCTCAGAATCTCTCTCTCCTAGCTTCATTGGTAATCGCCGGCTTCAGGTCCATGCATAGATCATGCCGCAGGCGCATAAGCCGACTCTGCGGCCAGAGTCCAATCCACTCGAGAGCGGGGTCCGTTGCAGAGTCTTCCCCCAGAAATGATTCTAGAGATCACGCATACGCTCGACTAGTGAATAAACTTCAACGACGTCAACCATGATCCCACGAACTATCAGAGGAAGAAAGATCACTGAGAGGACTATATGAAATCACAAAATCAGGAAACTGCTTCAACTTCTTCTTGCAGGAGAAGATGCGCAATTGATGGAGACACGCGCCATGAACAACGATTGATTTGTCCTTCGAGTCCTCGCATATCATTGTACCATCATATCACCGAAGAACTGCCTGACTCTGACGGAAACAAATCTACGACACTACGGAGTGGATATATCTAGTCTACCAAAGCGTTTCCAGTAAACACCACATGTCCAACGATGAAGGCAACTAACTACCTTCAGTTGCTCTTCAATATCCGAGTTAGAGGAACGGCTTGAGGGACGCCTGCTGTAAGCAAAAGAGATAATTGAATCAATCGAAATCATCACCGATAGCCAAATATCACACCAGTTTTCGATCAGTCCTCTGGTCTGCACGTCAAATCCTATGGATCTTTCGGATTTCACGGCACTAAAGAGAGTGAGCTTTCTCACAATATCGAATTATCCAAGGGATCTGTGAGGAACGGCCAACTTTCGGCACAGCGAAGAACTGCCAGGATTGTAGCAAGGAGCTGCACGCCATTCCGGGAAGGAAACTCGATATGTTGCTGAAGCGACGAGGCGGAAACCTACGCAAAATAGCAAGATAGTTTGTACGCGAACAAGCTACTCGAAAACTACGAGTACGACGCAAGGGAGTACGATGCTCATCTATTGACGATCGATGTACTACGTACGCCGCCCAATCACGCATTGAATCCAAGAACTAGAACCCTCTTCAGGGATACTATAGACTTGGTCCCCAATACCGAGCAATACAGCCGCCAACAGAGAATGAGAAAGAGCAGCATAATACTTAGTTCTTAAGGACTCCATCGCCAACACAGCCATGTCTCACGCTCTCACAGCGCTCAGCGCGATCAAGTCTGAGCTTGGGGCGCAAGCAGATGTTCTCAGTGCATGTTCCCCAAACCATCTCGTTCAAGATATTCTTCGGATTCATTGTTGGCTAGTATACAAACAAGCTACAAGTCCCCTTCTCAAGAGACTTCACCTGACTTTATCAAGCTCGTCTCAAGGACAGCGAAGCTCGTTATGAGAGGCTTCAAGCGGAAATTCTCGAGCTGAAACAGTACGGTGCCGTGTTTCCAATCCCAAAGATTTGGAGAGAGGGAAGCTCCAGCCCTCTACACCATACCACACAGCAAACAACAGACAAAAACAATGAAACCAACCACTTCTGCGACTCTGGGAACAAGAACTAGTGTTGCGCAATCTCCTAGACGTGGTATGCCTGATGCTGGACAGTCATTCCTCTACGCTGAACGACCGCCGCGTACGCTCGAGGAATTCAAGGCCCACCCCTCGCTACGGCTACGATGCAGGGAATTATAATATAAGGCGTGTGGGCTCCACCCTACTGGAGCCGCCAGCTAATGTTCAAAATTAATTTAGAAGTCTAAAACTTTATAAGAGGTTATAAGTCTCAGAGTTTGGCGTTCTGGACGCTCAATGAAAAATCACTTGCACAATCCAATCATGAATCACTTCGGAAAATTTCTTTGGCCATCTCAGATGTACACTCTGCCTCCCAGCATAAGATCACGATTCAATATACTACAGCCGCTTGGAGATAGAAGAAATTGAAGAATGATTCTTCTGAGAACAATATCCTTGCACGAGAATAAAAGAGTATGGGCGGATTCTGAACAATGGGGAGCCTATTGAGATGTCCGTTGCCGAAAATCAAGAATTGGAGACAGACACCAAATCGATGCTGGCGGGGACATCGTCAGTAAACATATTTCCAAGCGGACCGAGGCATTCGAACGCAAGATATTGCCTACAAGCTCGTGCAAGAGCCAGAGGTCGGAGGCAATGTCACTTGACTCAGAAAGTGTCTTGGTTCAGCAGCAATGTCAATATCCGATGATGACAGCGAAGATGAGCTGAGATACGAGGATTTGGCTCTCGTTGATTTCCAGTGAAAAAAATCACCGCTAAAGAACATTCGTCATATCTTCGTCCTCGCCATCTGTTGGAACTTTACTTCGCAGCCGCAATGCGGAGCTCGTTAATATCGCCCAGCGCGTGTACCCGCGTCGTCGGTACAGATAAAGGACGAGCGGGGCCTTTGGCTTTTCAACCCGCCACCACCGACTTCGATGAGTTCACCCCAGAAGAATGCCGACCCCGTCAACGTCAGACCTCTATTCTCACACTCCCAGTGGAAACACACGCCCGTGCCCATCAGCGCATGCAAGAGCCGGGGGTCGGAGGCAATTTCACTTGACTCAGGCATGTCACTTGGTTCCGCCGCTATGTCAATTTCCGACGATGGCAACGACGATGATGGCGAGGGGTCAGAGAAAATGTCCCTAGGTTCAGCAGCTATGGAAATGTGGGATGATAGCTCTTAATATGATTCTGGTATACTGGGTTAGAAATAGCCTGTACTTAACTGGATCTCCGCCGGAATCGCGCAGCACCTGTTCTATAAGCCTTCGTAAAAACGACGCTCATCAGAACCCGAAGAACCCAAGCGCCCTAAAGCTAAGAAGGCGCTGATATCCCTCCCCCATGAGACTAAGAAACATAACTCGTCCTCATCAGGATGGTTCTCCGGAGGATCAACAACCATTCCAGAAACAGGTCAGTTGAACCTGTTTATAGAATCCATGTAACAAACGACACTACGCATGACTGAAAGTCCCAAGGGGCCCTAAAGCTAAGAACGCACTAAGATCTCTCCCCATGAGACCAAAAAAACATACCTCTCTTCTCACTCTGACCGCATTCCGAGCCTGCCTCCCGCTGCATACATCCAGCTGCGCCCGCAGCACCAAGATTGTCACCGTGTCCTACAAAGCAACAAGCGACCAGGATGGTTGTCCGGAGGAATAACGACCATTTCAGAAACAGGCGAATTAAACCAGCTTAAATAGTTCATATAACAAAGGACACTCGTCACAACTCGAGGTCCCACGGGGCCCAAAAGCTAAAAAGGCGCTGAGAGATCTCCCAAAGATGCCAAACAATCGAAGGAGAAGGCAGCACGCGAATCGGAGAAGGAGAAGGAGGAGCCAAAATATCTCTGTGGCTTGTGTGATCGAAATACCTTGCTGAGACGACTCCCCAAGAGATCGAGCAGGAAAAGCAGAAAGCCTGCAAGCGAAGCAGAATCAGTGGGAGTCGAAATGACTTTTTGAGCTAGAGGATTACATCACGAGAGAAATGACTTGCTTTGTTTTATATCAGCTTTGGAAAGAACTGTTTGATGAACAGAGTTAAAATCGCCCTTGAATGTGCTCCGCTACGCAACATGTCAGTTTCCCCCGAGGATGAAGCCGAGGAGTCGTATCTGATACTCAGGTAGTAATTATGTGGACCAGAGAAGAAGAAGGGGGAGTCGAAATCACTTTTTGGATTACATCACGAGAGAAATAACTTGCTATATTTTAAATCCGACTTGGAAGGAACTGTTTGATGAACGGAGTTAAGATCGCTCTTGAATGTGCTCCGCGACGCAACATGTCAGTTTCTTCGGAGGATGTAGCCGAGGAGACGTATCTGGTCCCCAGATAGATAGTAATTGTGCTGGTATTTATTATCTCTAAGATTGTTCTGTTGAGGAAAGGGTTTTGTGTTGGAAGGAGCACCTACTACTAGGGCAAACTTCGGGTGAACACAGTATCACATGACTTACTGTAGTGTGTAGATAACTCTTACACCTCGCATGTTTGTTACCACATATTTTAAGACTTTGAGGTCGAGAAAAAACTTGGCATTTTTCTTCTTCCTACATAGTTCACAATCATAACTAAGTATGCATATATTTAGTCTTCCCTCCTATTCCTGAGATGGCAAATCCGAGTGAGACCACCCTTCTTGAAATGATGACAAAGTGTAGCCAAAGATGTTGCGATACACTCGAGATAGCTCTTTTGAACAGTCTACGTAGATAGATGATGAATGACCGAAGATCTAACCGCTTAGTGCCAGTAAATGATGAAATACACCTTGAGTCACGTGGCTTAGGCATGTCATCAGCTCCGTGACAAAAGACTTATAGTTTTCATCCATATGGCAATTGCTTCGAATACTATATTAGTGTATCACTTGCGGCAAATCTACCTCGATGGTTCACATTTCGAAAAGTAAGGTCGAGAAGTCACGAGGAGTTCTGCTCTCGGACAACGCCCGGCCATCAATTCTCGACTTGCTGTCTTCATTGCAGCCACTGAAATCAAAGGAGAATCTTTAGATGACTTTGGAAAACCCAAATCAAGAGCAGGAGAGCATCCTCGGGATTTGATCCTCCGGTATTGGATAGGGATAGGTTGTTTGGGCGCTTTAGTGTGTGCTTTGGTGAATGATGTAGCTCTCTCGGTGCCCAGTTGTTGATATTCAGGGGAACGTATGGGTGTTTCTTCCTCGTGAGATGGGAAAAGCTGGTCAAGGAGGTGTGACCGGTCCACCGAAGACTCAGGGTAGCGCTGGACGAGATCGCAATCCCACCAGTTACCCCTCTAAATTAATCACCCTCTATACCTTACAAAACCTTTTCACTCATGCATACGTGACTTGGTGCTCATCCGTGTGTTGAATTCGTTCATTACAATATGTGCTATGATCATACTACATCAATCATAAAACGTGCCCTATCTCCCTCTATATCCTCCCGCATCTCCGGAAACTCGCTATAAAACTCCTCCCCAACAGTCCAATACCGCAAATCCTCATGATAGCGCTCAAAAATAGGGCAAGGGAAATATGCCTGCTCAGCCTCATCGTAGAAAAAGGCATCCTCAAAAGCGAACGGCCAGTCGAAGTGCAGGTAATGTGAATAGCAGCGGGAAAGGTCCTGGGTCTGGAAGATTTCTTGGTGGTTTTGTACGAGGCGGTCTCGGAGGGTGGGCCAAGCGAAGAAGTCGATGGCTACGGGGTGGTTGGTGCGGGCTTGGGCGATGCTGGTGGAGGGAGATTTGTTAGCAAATTTGGATGTAGGCCAGAAAAGGATGGGGTACCTGGGTCGCAACCATTTGGGGACCCTTTCGAGTTCCTCATTGGTGTCATTAAGATAGTACTGATCACATTAGTCAGTATACGAACATCATCGAATCATAGTGCGGTAAAAAAAAAAAAAAGAGCAAAGGCAAAATTTCTCTCACCTTCAACAGTTTGAAGCTCTTGTACGCGACGGCCAATCTTTCCATCTTGGGAAGATGACAAAAGAGGAACTCGTCGACTGATTTCAGTATCGAGAGCGCGGGACTCTGCTTCCAACCACTCGTTAGGTCCCATCCTTGCTTGATTCCAAGAAAGAGAATTCCCGCCTCCAGCGCTGTAGCGGCAGCCGCAGTGGAGGCTTGAAAGGAATAGTCATTATGATAGTAGTAGTGGGTGCCGGTACCTGTTGAGATGGAGACTGCCGGTGCCCTATATGAAAATACCTTGCCAAAGAGCTCATTGCTCTTCTTCCAGATGGGACATAGAGCGTTGTTGGGGGTTGAGGAGACGGATGAGGAGAGTGAATCGGCGTTTGGGTTGCCGATGTGCAGGATGACGGGAGAAGGACAGCGCCAGTTTGTGCCGAAGATTTCAGACATGAAGGGCGCGAAGGCAGCTGTATCGGGACTGTCGGGTACGTCGAGTAGACTGCCTCCTTCTTCTTCTTCTTCTTCTGGAATCTCTTTGACCGGGTCGAGGTTGATGTTCATGCCTAGATTGGGGTCTGTTGCTGATGCTGGGGGAACGGGCATATCGGTCATGACAGTCATGCCGTCGAGGTCTACCATTCCGCTCGTGTTCAGCACATGCTGGTGGAAGTCGAAGGGATTCGAGAGGTGCTCGACAGGTGTGGGGAGCGCGGGTTTGCTGTCTATCGAAGAAAGGTGGGACATGGAGTTCGTCCGCGGTTTCGGAGAGTGTTGATCTACTCAAGTCGTGAGCCTCAACCGTGCCAGAAATTAGATACTACGGCTGCTGTCTTGGAGGTGTGCATACCACCATTCGTCATGCCTGGTGAGTTTCCTCCTCCCCCTGATGCCGGGTTGGCGGGTGCTGCGGATCGGGGGAATATTTCGCTGCCAACCACGCTCTTTACGCTGTCTATCACATCTCGTAACCGCTCGTTCTCTGCCCTCAGGGCCTCAATTTCTGATAGCAGGCTCGCTGTTGCGCCATTCTTGTCCTGATCCCTCAGGATCTGAATGGTGCGCTCGAGCTCGGCAATGTGTGTCTTTGTCTTTTCTCGCAGAGAGCGTTGAGCCTCTCGATCAATGGCCCGCTTGCGCTCCCGACGCTCCTGTTCGCCCAGACAAGAGGCCCGTCGTTTGCGTTTTACGACGGGAGCAATGGGGGTGGCGGGTGGGGCAGCATCACTCCCGCGGCGGTTCACCATTTTTTTTAGGGGGTAGGGTAGGATAGGGGTAGTCAAAGTGAATGATATCAAGGCACAAGAATAGAATAAAGTGGGTTGGGGCTATTGCAGAGGGGTAGATTGAAGACGATTCGATAAACAGATAGCACTCGATTCGCCAACAGCGATAAGAGCAACCAACTGTTTGAGCAGACAGTGGTGAAGTCTTGCAGATATTCAAGGAAAGCGAGTCAATTATCTTTTGCCCCAGTCCGACCCTCCGCCGCTATATCTATAAAAGAGGGCCCGCCAGCCGAGGATTGATCCCCTCGAAAAGCCACCCTCACATCGAAGTCGCAGCGAACAGGACGCCATACCGGGGTTAATAGAATGCGGGGAAAAGGTGGGGTTTGGAGACGACCGGATGGCGGCCATCGTGGGTCCCGGTGGTTGAGGCAGTGTTGGGGAGAGGGCAAGACAGAGCGGTGGTTGGTCGAGGGCGAGTAGGCACGGCAACATCTGGCACTTTTCGGCAAACGGGCTTACACTCGGACGAATTGTCGTATCTTCGAGGTATGGCCCCATCTTCATTACTGTCCGGCTTTTGGGCACTAGACTATCTACTGTAGTTCTACGGGGCGGTCTCTACACACGCGAACATTCTGGGGCTGGGTCAATGGACGACGCCTCCGAAAATCCGGGGTCGAGCGGTCGAACCCTCGTGCTGGGCCCAGATTCGACAACATGACAAAAATTCTCCATGTAGTAGTCTACACAGTACATGCAATATTGGGCGGGCTAGAACTTCTATTTTGGCTCTTACAACTTGGAGGGCTTCCAGTTGGGTTTCCTCTTCTCCGCAAACGCCTTCAGGCCCTCTAGTGCGTTGTCCCCTGTCTGGAGCGACTCATTGTACCGTTCGATGGTTAGCTGAGTCGCCCGCTCGACACTCCCACTCTCCCAGGCCTGCTTGAGTGCAGCCCTAGTCACGATCGCCGCGTCTGGGGAAATGGCTGCAATCTCGTTTGCTAGCTTGAGAGCTTCCTCGACGACCGTTTCCTGGGATGACGATATCCGATTCACCAGGTTGAGCTCCTTTGCTCGCTGCGCCGTAATAGGCCTGCCCGTCAATGCCATCTCAGATGCCACGGGAAGCCCAACATTGCGAACAAGGCGGGGAGGACCACCTGCTCCAGCGAAAATGCCACGCAATGCTTCTGGCAGGCCAAAAGTTGCTCCCGGCGCTGCAACGACCATGTCACTATCGCCTGATTAGCAGTGGCGCACATCGATTCCCGCATCTGGAAGTCGAATATCCGAGCCCCATCGTCCCATCGTCCCTCTGTCCCACCCCGGGGGTCACCCCGTGGGGGAACATACAGGAGGCATGACGGCGCTGTACAACCCCAAAGAAAAGAAAATGCCTTGTACAACAAAAAAGAAAGCAAGTGACTCACCATCCCAGCACAATCTCAAACCCGCCACCAAGTGCGAACCCGTTCACTGCCGCAATAACCGGCTTCTTGCCCGCCCTCCTACTCAGACCCGCAAACCCGCTAAGCGGATGCCTCATCAATCCTGGATTTGGTTTCACGGCGCCAGAGCGGATCTGGCCCAGCTCAATCAAGTCCTGGCCCGCGCAGAAGCTCTTCGTGCCCGCGCCCGTAATGATGGCGACGCGCATGTTGGGCTCGCGGTCGAACCAGTCAAAGACCTCGCCAAGCTCGAGGTGGCCTGCGAAGGGGATGCTGTTCATTTGCTTTTCGCGGTTGATGGTGACGAGAAGGACATGGTCGGCTGGGTAGGACAGCAGACAATGCTTTGTTGGGGGAGGTTGTGTTACGGGCTGGACGGTTGACATGGCGAAAATGGACGGTCTGGTCGGTGGGGTGGAGTACAAATACAATCAAATCAATTGGCTAGATGCAAAGGATAGAATTGGCGAGCAAAGTTCAGAGGGATCGCAGATGTAGGTGGTGCAGTCGACAGCTGATTCTTCTCTTTTTACAGTGCAGGCTTCCGTCTCTCCACTCTGACCAGGATAAGTTATCGCGAGTCTCCGCACAGCGTCGCACGCGCTTGGGCCGAGGTTGGTGGACGACTCCGCGGCACTGTGGGTGGGTTATTGCACGCACACCCACACATGCCCCGTATCAAGGCCCTCTCCACACTTGATTATTTACTACGGAGCTTTTCTTTCTATCTCCATTTACGGACTATACAGTAATTAAGCCATTATTAGTAGGTAGTGTGGTCTCCACCGCATGCCACTACCACCTACACATATTCTCCGAGTGCCAAGTGGTTGCGACCCTGTAATTGGGCTACGTATCGTATGAGAACCCCAGTCCGCGATATCTTGGTGCACAAAGGCCGCAGAGCACAGTAACAATAAACTTTCTGCACTTCGTTGGCGCCCTGCTCTGGCGACGAGCGTGGAGCTCAGTGGAGCTCAAGTGCTCTCAGCTCATTTATTGTATGCAAGAATCCGGTGCACTGCTTGGCGCGCCTACACAACATGTTCGTCCCCCTTCCCCGTCCCCCACGCACGCACAACCACGTACAACACGGTCAAATAACATGAATCCATGAGACAAAACACTCTGGATTTCTTTCCCATGACGTCTTATAGTAGCATAGCGGGACAATACTGTGCTCTTGCTAGCTTCAGAGGGCAGATGGCACTGGGATAGTCGGGTGCTGGGTGATGCCATCCCTCAGCCGTGCGGGATGTCCTGCAGACGGGCCAAGAAATGAGCTGTATCCTCTGGAATTCTGCATATCACAGTCGTACAAAAGATGGACACCGAGGTTCGCCCGAGCGCTTGTTAAAATCACGGAGACTTGATTGCCTCGTTCACTTGTAAACCAGCACGATAAAAAGAAGGAACTCTGCGTCAAATTTCAACAAGAGTCCTTGTCATTGCATACATCCACATCCCTTTGCATATACACAACCCTTTGTTTCTCTTCCCATACTCCTACACCAATGGCACTACGCACCGGTGACCTCCTCCGAGGAACGAGGGGAGTCTACGAGATAACCCATCGACTGAAAAACCCCAATCTCTTCAAGGCTCGAATTCTATGCAGCTCAGCGACTCCAGCGAATTGGTAAGGCTCTAGAACGCTATGGTATTGAAGCAATCGCTTATCATTCCTCCCAGGGCTCTCGTCAAGACCGCAGAGACTAGTATGCAGAAATTGCGTTTGCATAGTGAGCATCTGAAGTACAAACTTCCCGACATTGCAGCAAGTCCATATTTTCCAACCCTGTTGGATACGATCAAATCGGAAAAGAACCCTTCGGAGCCATCGAGTCTGGTATTTGAACATCTTAGTACCAACTTGCAATCCATCTCCCCGGCTGATTTCCGAGCCAACCGGGACTTGGCCAAAATCGTGTCCAAGGGGGTTCTATCGGCTCTTGAGACTGTGAACAAAGGCGGCAGTGTACACACAGGTAACAAGCCTTCTACTGTTTCCAGGGTGGTGCTAACATCAGTCAGCTGTCAACCCGGACAACATCTTCGTCACCTTTGACGGAAGATATGGTGCAATTGCCAAGCTTGGTGATTTAGGCCTCTGTTTGTTCAACCATAGACCCCTCTTTGCAATCGAAAACTGATATGCTCAGTCATCTTGAACGGCTCCGCTGGCCGGCCTTCTCTAAACCTAACATACCGAGCACCAGAGGTGTATTTCGGCGAGATGTGCTGCCACAATTCAGATGTCTGGTCTTTGGGAATCACAGTTAGTATGCATATCTGCGTCTTCAACATGGTACTAATTCCAGAAAGCTGGCAGATCAAATCTCGCCATTGCGCATTCTCGGCCGACGTGATAGACTCCTCGAAGACCAGACCGAAGAGCAGCGCGATGCCGAATTGATGCATCCCGTCACGCCTGCAGGCAAAGCTATCGATATTAGCACCGAAGAGGGCAAGGATGAGTTCTGGAGGCATGTGATGATCGATCACGATCCGCTTGGCTTCCACGACTCCATCATGAAAGGCCGTTGGCGTAAGGGATTGGAACGTCTTTCCGGCCCACCAGTCCCGCAAGACTTGCTGGACTTCATCGAGTACCTCCTTGTCGTTGACCCGAAAAAGAGGCCGTCAGCTGCAGACGCACTCCAACACCGGTATTTGAGCCGTAGACGGTACTGAACGCACAATGCAGACTCCCTCAACTCGAGGACCTGACCGGAACTGGACAAGATCATGACCAACGGGACTGGAGCCCTATCGCCATGATACCAGCGTTCTGAACTTCACAAAAGTCACTCGTTTTGTCTTTCTTTCTGGCACATAGTGCCCTCACCCATGCTTCAGCGCATGTTCTGACCACTCTCTTTGATGATGGAACAACTACAGTGATATTAATAAATGAAATTGCACTCAAAAATCAGGGGACCTCTTGTCATGGAGCCAGGTTAGCTTGGTAAACAACATAATGGTAAAAAAATCATCTTGGCGTGCCAAAGTGTCAAAATGCCCAGTTGTGACTCTGTGAATCAGCTCTTCGAGCTACAAAGAACGAAAGAACGAAAGAACGAAAGCATATGACTACACCATCAACCCCCCCCCCTCTCAACACCCACTCACGCCTTCAAAAACCCAATACTCTCCAACTGCTCCTCCCCACTCGTGCTCAAACTAACACTCTTCACCTTTTCCAAAAGCTCCAACGCCGTCTTCGCTCCTTGAACCTGCATCCCCCAACTATCACTGCCTAGCGGCAACCTAACCGGTATCTCCCCACCCTCTTTCACAACCTCATACATGACCTGCACCACCTTCTCCGGCTCCGCCCAATTCTTCGTGGCCTCGGGGCTAGTTTGATACGCGCGCAGGACGTTGGCAGGCATGTTGGGGTCTGTGTATGCTGGGTGCTTTGCAGTTTGTGCATCGCGATTTGCAGTAGCGGTGGAGGCGTAATTTGTTTTCACACCGCCGGGTTCGATGCATGAAACGTGGATGTTCCATTCATCGGGCAGCTCCTTGTACAGCGCTTCCGAGAAGCCTTCCAGCGCGAATTTCGACGCGTGGTAGAATGCTCCGCCGGGAAATCCATGGCGGCCGCCCAGAGAAGTAATTTGTAGGATTGCGCCGCCGCGTTGGCCGGTTTTGGGGTTCTCGTCTCGCAAGATGGGGAGCGCGAGTTGGGTGATGCGGACTGCGGCCCAGAAATTGGTGTCCATGAGGTTGCGGGCTTTGGTGAGGGACGCGGTTTCGGTGTCGGCGTGCATTCCGTAGCCGGCGTTGTTGACGACGACGTCAATGCGGGACCATTTTTTGAGGGTCTCGGTGAGAGCGGCTTGGATGGAAGATTCGGATGTCACGTCGAGGGTAATCTTGAGGACGTTGGGGCCGTCTGGGATCGCGGAGAGGCTGTCTGGGTTACGGGCTGTTGCGACGACACGGCATGAGGTGTTGGCAGCGAGATGCTGGCAGAGATGGAGGCCAATGCCACTAGAACATCCAGTGATGAACCAGACGGCGTCTTGAGGCATGTTGTAGGGCGCCATGTTGAAATCGTGATATGAGAAGGATGTTCAGTGGTTTGAGGGGTGGTGTTCCTATGGTGGATATGTCGAATTGGATTCTGAGTTGTATTCAAGGGAATCTCCTTGAATTTATATTCTCTGTGCATTCGATTCTTACAGGAGAACTACGAGGACGACATTCAGATGTTACATTTCTCAGCTCACTCTAATCCCGCATTGCCTCTAAAATCCGCTCGGAATGTGCTGATTCAATCGCCGTTCGGGCTTCCCAGTACCGTCCACGTACATGATCCAATCTCCATCATAACTAAAAATTTCTGACCGGTTTGTCCAGCCCAAAAGAAGGTTGGTTCCCACGTCCGGAAAGAGATGACTGGCAAAAAGCAGGATGAGTAAGCCTGGGTAGACGACATTGACGTAGATAGGTTGAACAACTTCGGAGTTAGCGCTGAGGTGTCGCATTTGCGGACGAAAATCGAAATACCACCTAGTACCATGGAATGGCCACATTAGTGCTACCTGTAACCCAAATGGACCCCTCCAGCTCTTTGCCAAACCGGAACTGTGGAAAATGGTCAAAGAGTTTGTGAGGAAAAACGGACGAAGATAATGGTTAAGTAACGTCCCTCCAGGACTCCCAGGAAACCAGCCCTCCCGAATAAAATTTACAACTCTAGTACCTCAAGCTCCTACCCATGATTTTATTAAGTTTGTGATTAACATACGACTATTACCTAGGAATTTTGTTGTAATTGATTATAAAATAAATACGAGGTTTTTCATTGTGTTATTGGTCGTTCTGTTGGGACATGGAGAACCAAGCTATCTTTGCACCCTTGCTACATCATAATTTTTTTGCACATCTTCGAGCTTGGAAGTCTGGAAAAAATACTCTGATGATAGGAGAAGATAGCAATAAGCTGCTTAAGACGCTTATCCTGGAACAGGGTGCACACCAGATTTTTCCGCGCGAACAGGTCCACAAAGTCTCAGAAGTTCGTCTTCGCGTAAGTGTCATTACCTAAGCCTTGTGGCTTGGCTTGTGGCTATGCAGACAGCAAGCGAATCAGTGATTAGCCATTGCTGACGGTGACCCGGCTTGATTGCTTTGCACTATCTCCTGCCATTGTGGCTTTCCTTCCCTCTTTCGGCGAATCCGAAGCCGATTGGCTATATAAGACGATGGCGAATGTAATGCTGGGGCTCGCTGGAAGTGTCGTGCTCTGCTTTACTAGAAATATTCGACGGCTTGCTGCGGCTGCAACAAAGCTTCTTTATCGAGTCGACGTTCCTCTTGTGAAGTCTCTTGAAGACTTGCGTACACTTTGCCATCACAATACGATCGATGATAATGACAATCTAGAGTTTTCGTACTCTACATTCTCCTTTGTCACCAGCGAACATACCGTCTATTGGGGCCGATCACAGATGAGGAAGCTTACTCTTGAAGTTGTCAATGAGAGCTTGGAAAAAGTTGCTGAGAAGGATGTGTATCCAGAAGCGCCGCCACATATTACAAGAGTTACGGCAATGGATAGCAGTTTTTTCATCAAAGGGCCAGCGCTTACATTCTATAACGAACTCGGAGGCTCAGGGAAGATAGCACAGTTACTTCTACAGGAAGCTGAGATGCTAGAGCGCATAGAGCATAACCCCCACCCTAGTCTTATTCGGTATCATGGCTGCCAGGTCGATCGAGGTCGCATTATTGGCCTGGTTTTGGAACGTTACCCTTGTACACTTGAGGAACGTATGCGGAACGGTGGCGGCGATGTCGACTTGGAGTCAGGCTTTGATGGACTTACGTCTGGAGTAGCGTATCTCCATTCCCTCGGGCTTGCTCACAACGACATTAAGGCGAGCAACATTATGGTTAGTGTGGACAACACATGGATTCTGGTAGATATGGGCTCTTGCCGGCCCTTCGGCGATCATCTTATTATGGCAGGTAATCCACAGTGGGAAACTTCATCACAACAGCATGATGAGGATGCACTGAGTGAACTTTGGATCTGGCTAACGGATCGCAAGCCAGCAAAGGTTTGAGTCAAGGCAAATCTTGAACGGCAGTCGGGCCATGCTGAATGAGCTTGGTCACCCCAGCCTCATTCGTCGTTTCATTGTTCACAGGGTTGCTGGAATATGCTGGGCATTCCCGGTCTCTACATTCTACGGTGACTGAAGTTATTTGTCTTCTATACTCGTTGCCCATTCCTATGATGATGTAGATAGTTCTGCAATGGCACCTACTTGTGGTCGGCTCGTTTACCTAGCGAAAAGGAAATGAAAGAGCCCACATAGCGACAGGGCACGATGACGATTTCAAAGTGAGGTTCGATGCTATAGAATGATGACTGGAGCGAAACGATATACTGTTCTTAGACACTGGCTGGCTTCTCTTTCATTGCGGAAATACTGAGATGCCGGGAGTAGTCGGATGACTTACCCATATTTGACCCCGCCTCATACCTATAACGACAGATCTTGGCGGGAACCCACACCCTACAGCCATACACTGTAGTGACGCAGAGCCGTTTGGATCATAGATAACCTGCAAGAATTCAAACGTAAATTTATTCGACAGCACTATCCCAATACATTTGAGCCACTGGCGCCCTTCATAGTGTTGACTCTGGCACTTCACCCGTCTTCGCTGCTATTGTTCCTTGGCACTGACGAATCTGCCTCCGTTGCTTCAGGGGAACTTCCGTCTGCCACGGGACTCTTCCTCTTACGACCACGCTTGCTCCTACTTTTACCTGCCGCCGCTTTCTCCTTTTCAACACGCTTTTCTCGGGCCTTCTCGAGGTCCTCATAGCTCATTACTTTCGCTTTCCCCAAGACTGCTGATCTAGTCGATCGGCGAAATTGAGCTTCATAGCTTCCTTTGAATAGGAACTTGTTTTGGTCTTGCAGGAGCATTTGCGTGGCAAAAGAAATTAGGGCCGCATTTGCCAGCTTCCGTACGTGCCTCTGACTACGCTGCTTATATCGGTCGTCAAGCGCACATACCTCTTGATTGATTCGATCACGCAGCGACGTAAGAGCCTCTGTTGTCACCGGCGTTATAGGTGTTAGAGGTGATTGTTGTAGAGCAGACTCCGCTGCTTCAGTATCCTTTGGAAGGGCGAGTTCAGTAGGGGCTGGGTTTCCGGGAGCCCTGGAGAGACGTTAGAGCCTTGATCCAGGAAAAAAATCAAAAGAACATGTGATCTTGGAGAGAATTATGATTAAGGAAATACTGGAGATAGGCATTAGACTTTTGAAATAATTTTTCCGATTTATTTACCGGCTAATATATATTCATTCAAAATTTTGTTCGAGCTAAATAAAACAGAAGCTTTGCAAGCGATTACAGGCAGTTCAATTGGCTGTTCAGGTATCATGTATTAATCGCCATTATTTTACGTGAGAATCGCCTCGAAAGAAGTCGCATAGCTTCCTGGCAAAAAATGAAGAGTAAATGAACTATACACGTTCGCGGTCAAAGCAGAAGCTGACACAAAATTCCACCTAGCGCGACCGCGGAGCGCGTCTAGTGTGCTCTATTGAGCCCCGTCCGGAACCAAATCTAGGGGCATTTAACTCCATGCATTGCAGAATCGATAAAGTCAATCCTTCATTATGGGAATAACGCTGTATCATTTTCCCTCTCACGATAATGCCGTCGCTGTGGGCGGCAGCTACTTGCCGGGTCGCTTAGGATGCCAGATGTGATTTGATCGATCTGGCGAGTTTGTTTGCGCAAGGCACTAAGGGTGCGCGGGGTTGCAACCACTCCAGTAACGCGACTCGCAGTTGCGAGCGCCGTCTCGTTCATCTAAAAGAATAACCTAACTTTAGTATCGTAATGTCATATTGCACTCGGGTCTCTCAGGTGGCGTTTTCTGAGGAGGGACTAGAAGTAGGCTCCGTTTTGAGCGGCGTGTCACCGGCGGAACTGCTTCGTCTGAGGGCGGCAAGTTCTTTGCGTAGAGCCTCAACCTCCTGGTCCTTTTGGTCAAGCAACATGTCCTTTTCTGAGCACTCTTGCTTAAGCTGCTTGATATATTCGATTGCGCTTTCCACTTTGGCAGCCTTTGAGTTATTGGACTGAAGCGCTGATGTCTCGGGGCTCTTGGCATCTTTGGCACCTAGTTGAGGCGAAGGTAGAAGAGCCTGCATTTCTTGCAACGCCATATTGATACGATTGCGGCGGCCTTGTTCGGCAATCTTGTGGGATGTGCGTTTTGAGGTCAGGTTGGTGGACAAGGACGTAGGGTATACAACACCAGGGACGGTCGTGCCATCCAGGATGTTTTGATAGTTGGACTTTGAAGCAAGGAGCAGAGCGTGAGTATTGTCGGTAACGCCTGATGAATGATTAGGTTTTGCCATTGAATAGAGATAGTATGTGTATACTTACCGCCTTCTGGAAGGAGAGGTTTGATACTTGGGGAAATCTTGGGCCTCAGGGCTGGGCTTACAAGATTAGAACTTATGCTGTTCCTCTTCTTCGTATTGCGCGCAAGTTTAGGGTCTGTCTTCTTGCCCGTCATAGAGAATGCGGGGCTTGTGGGAGTTGAGGCCGAGTTAGGACCAAGCATGGGACTGGGCTTGCCGGACATGGCTGAAGCACCAGACGGTGTGCTCAAAGGGTTTAGCTTGGGCGTCTTTCGGGAAGACGATTGAGGGGTCTCAAGATCATCATTGTAGATAACCGTATCTCCGCGAGATAGCTGTGGTCGGTCAAGAGAAGCCTCTGGGAGGGTAAGATCGTCCAATAGTGGAGGTACATCTTGAGGAACGCCATAATTGGGCGATGGTTGAATACGCATCAATGATGAAGGCGTGGCAGGAGCCTGGGAGATAGCTCCTCGATTGAATCCATTTTGGTTTTGGGCCACCATGGCTGGGGATTGTGTTGTAGAGTGCGGCTTAGGTGGTGGTCCCATTTCTGAGAGCGGTTCAGGTGAGATTGAGTCGGTTTCTGAGCTATCGCGAGTGCCAGGAACTTCGAGGCCATTCGCAGCCATTCGATTTGACCGTGCCTCTTCAACGAGTTCGTTCACTTCCCTTGGGTGTGGCATGAGTGTTTGCACTGTTGCTTTCCTTCGACCTGGTCGCACAACGGGTGATTGCCGTACACGGTTGGTTGTGTTTCCTGAGCGTGGAGCGTTTCTCCTGTTGCTTCGCAACCTCCTGCCCTGCTCTGGCTGTGCCATGGCGGGCTCACCAAGTATGTCCATATCCACATCAACAGGGGAAGTTCCTGTGGAACTCCCGGAAGTTGTGTATTGACTTGTGTGCTGCGGCACCGGTTGCTGGTTCTGGGCATTCAGGGCCGGTGAGGTAAGGGGACTAAAGTATGCGCCCGGCACAGTAAATTCTGGGATTTGGAAGCGGCCATCATGAGGGGTCACCGCAGGGGAAACAAGTGGGGTGAACGTCTACCAAATAGTCAGTTGATTGTCCAATGCTCGGTCGGTACCACAAGACCAGGTTTCCAACATACCGCGTCGTCCTTTCGCACCTGATAGCGCTGATCGAAAATGGCTTGTTGGGGATCCATCTGTTGCATATAGCGATTCGGGTCTCCATGCATTTCAACGCTATTTGGGGTGGGCGGGACACCAGAGTGCGGTCGAAAGCCATGTTCCTGAGTGGGAGTATATGCCGGAGTGCTGGCTTGGCTGTACTGCGGAACACCAAAGTCGAAGAAGCTCGTTGCGCCGCTGCCAGAGATGTTGTGCTGATTAGCACTATGAGAGGCACCATTGCCGTGATTTTGTGGCATAGCGGGGCTGTAGGCATCCTGCATATGTTGCTGTACATCGAGATTCCCGTTCAGATCGGCCAGTTGTTGTTGTTGCTGGGTCGTATCGTGGGCGGTGGTGGGCCCCGCATGGCTGTATCCAATGTTGAAGTCGATATCGAGGTTGTCAAAATTGATAAAGTCGTCCATCTGGTCAAAATGCGGCGGTTGATCGGCGGGGTCCATGGGGTCGAAGGGGTCGGCAACGGACCAGGCCTGGGGATTTGGGTCGGCCATGATGGGGAAGAGGAGAGGCCCTGGAGAGGGTCGAAGCCGAACAACTGTGGGTGTCGAGCGACGATTTTTGCGACCCGCCCACTAAGCAGTGGGGCTGGTTGCGTACCGGACGAGGTTCGGGTGTAGTAGGATTTGCGGTTGACGGGCGGTGCGCGTACATTGAAGGTTCACGGTGACGGCGACGGTTACGGTCAGCGCGCGGCGAAGACACAGACTGCCCTCACGCAGAGAGGGAACCGGTGGAGAAAGGGCAGAAGAGACTGGAGACTGGCTGAGGCTGTGGGCATGCAATGAGGTAGCGCGGAGGCATGCGCCTGGAGACATCCCCCGGCCCCCCAACCCCACGCTTTTGGTTATTAGATAAGAGGCCGCATCCACCCCTCGAGTCCTTTCTGCCTACCCAGCTGGTGGCTTGCAGACTTTGCGTGGATCTAGCATCTCCATACTCTCTCCCATGGACCTCGTTGTGAAGCCCCGCGATGCTGCTACGACTCCAGCATCCGCATGGCCGTGGGCGCAGTGTGGTGGTGTTGGGAATTGAGGCGCATGACTCGCCCGCGTGGGATGAGATGAGTTACCTCCGTTCCCTGGCTTTGCCTGGCACCGCCTCTGTGGGCATGCATACAGGACTTACAAACCCAGCGTCGACCACCCTTCTGCAGAAGCCTCGCGTCCGTCAATGATAGACTTCATGAATGACATCCTGTTGGTCAAGGCTCCGGATGGTATACGGCCGCCATACATCGAGTCTTCTGCCTGCGCTGTGTTGCCCGCATCTGCTCTGCCCTTCTGGAGCACCACACTCAAAATGTGCTCGTCGCGCCGGCCAACCAATCAGGCATCCACATCACCCACGGCCCTCCTGTTCGTGCTCAAATGCGACTTCGGTGACGAGACGAGGCACCACGTCCACTTTTGTTCCACCCGAATTCCAGCTTGTCCCCAAGTATATGTAACTACGAGCCTCTAGTGTGTGCCAGTAGTTGCTGCAATTATTGTTACTGCTTGACGAGCTCTTGCATTCGTGTCGCGGAAAGAGTGGAGTAAATGCAGTCATTGTAGACACTGAAGATGCTGAACCTATGTAGAGTTACAAAAGCCAATAGACTAGAAGCCAATAAAGATCCATACCACTCTTGAATTTTCTCGGTACTCACCTTTGATCCCTTGAAGTTGATATATCGTCGCGGAGAAAGTCCCGAAGTGAGAACATGGGCCACTGCACCAATCAGCCCACACGCTGCTCCTCTCCTCTCGTCACTCCCGCTTTCCACTCTCCAACCCTCCATAACCTCATCGCTGGAGTCCGACCCTGCATGCTCTTATATGAACCTGTTTATGGTGGTGGGTATTCCCGATTCCGGCGCTGTGTCTGCGCGTCTGCATGTTTACTCGTCCGAGAGTCGGTGTGATGGTGTCGCGCAGCTGCTGTCTATTGCTTCTGCTCGGCGGCGACTTTGCTCGACGAACGCATTGTCGTTATTGCATCCGCCGACGTTAGACAAAACCATAAATTGCCCTTTGTGCCGCCTTTGTGTCAAATAGCTTCACCGCGGCTGCCCCGCCCTCTCTCTAGTTCGCTCATGCGCCCCCCCTATTGAATACGTCAGAAGATACGCGGGAAAGCGTTTGCACAATGGGTAGACTGCTGGCAACTTGTTCTGAGCAGAGCACGAGAGTGATTCCCACACAAAGCCAATACAGAAGCTTGTCAGTACGCCAAAATGCCAATAGGCCAATGTTCCAATGAGCTCCACCCAGCGGCCCTTGTACGCAGCAATTTCGAAGCTTCCCTGGACATGGCCTCTCGATTTCGGACGCGGTCCCGGTTCGCTGCGGCTGGGATAGCAGACGGGGCAGACGGGGATGAGGGGCTGCGATTAAGCGAGATTGAACGAAAGATGAACAAGGCGTGCAAACCCAACCTGGGAAGGGACACTGGGCACCACTGGGCACCACTGAGCGACACTGGGCGACACTGGGCAAAGCGCACAAGGGCACCCAATAGCGCTATCCTCCCAAATCAAATAGTCCGGCACCCTGTCCATCCGCCTGCCTGTCTTGTCATGATCTGTCTTTTCTGTCACGCAGACAGCACTGTGCGAGGTGTGCGCGAAACGGCTGTGGTGAAATTCAGACCATCGCTGGCTCCCGAAGATGAGACGTGGATGCGCCGCACATAGACACACAGCTGGCTTGCGTAGAGGCTTGCTTTGTGCGAGTGCTGCCCCTCAACTTTACATGATGCATATCGGTGACAGCTCCACACCGGCTCCATTGCTATTTCAATGCTACCAAAGGAAGTTTTCTAGCTAGCCAAGATAGAATAATTAGGAACATAAGAAAAGTAAAACCAGAAGAATCCCAAGACCCGCGCTTTTGCATCTTCGTAATTGGACCGTCTGGCAAGGCGACTAGAAACACTGCTCGAATCCCCACTCTGCTGCAAAGGCGCAAGCAAGTGATCGCTTTTTCCCTATTTTACACGTTGACTGAAAAGTACATGGTCCGTCCAGTATCAGCTCCCAGGACTGTGTACCTTGGGTATTATCACCACCACACCATCAACACCACAACTGCTGATCCCTCAAACTTACGGGGACCGTCGTCATCCCTCTCTCTCAAACCGCATCAAGCCACTCCTAAACCTGAAAAGGAAATAAAAAAGGTATATGAAAATAGAGACTGCCGTGAAAGGCCCGCATAATAAACGCCGTTGCTCGGACATGACCACCTTGCAGCACACAATTCTCGCTTGTGCGGTTTACATTACGATGCAGCAGCCGTTGCTTTGCTGTGGAGCATACGGGTCTTCGCGCTTGTCAATCTGTAATTCGGGTCAGTCCTGGTGGTTCAGTGAATGGTCGTGCCGCGATGAACATACCGTCCCCCACCGTGATGGTACCATCCAGTCTTTGGGTTCCTTGTCCGTGAATGCAATGAGACTGTGAGCCCACGTTAGCCTATGCGTCTCTTTCTTCTGCAGCTTCATGTCGCAGGTTGACGGCAGCAGCATTCACAGCCGCGGTGAACGAAGCCGATGGGTATCTCTTACTCTAGCGCAGCTTCCGATACAGGTATCCGGCGGCGGTCCAAGTCCTCTCGAAGGCGCTGGTTCAGCTCGGTGAGACGGCGGAGCTTCAGTTCGGCCATGCTCTGCTTCTTGCTCTTGCCGTCACCGCCGGTGCGGATCTCGTAAGGTGCGGCGTTCATCATCTTGGGCAACCGTAAGAAGGAAATGTACGTTGAGCCAACAAGAGTTTATTCGTAAAGAAGAAAAGTCGTCGGGGTTTGGTTCGTGTTAGATGCGATGTGCGATGACCGGTGGTGTGTTCGCGAGATGCTGGTGCGACGTGCCTGGTAGGAGCGACGAGGTGGTGTTGGGGGGTCAGGGAGCGGAGAGGAGAGTTAAGGAGCGAAGGTCGACACGCCGTAGGAGCTCGCGGCGGTCAATTCAGCGCGATAGCAGAGCTGCGGCTGCGATATGAAGGCGTGGCTGTCGATGGGGGGCGTTGGGTGAGATGGTGAAAGCGAGGTGCGATCCAAGGGGCTGGTGAGACTTGCTCGGGGGGGAAAAGAGCCGCTAAGCCCTTTCCGAAAGGAGTACTGGAGGTGCGCTTCCACACCGCCGAAGCTCAAGTTGCAGAGCGCAGCCAATTGATGCGTTACTTGCGGCAAAATACCCTACGGCTTCAGTTTATGCCGATTGTGGGAGCCATGTTGCGTAATTCGTCGGGCGTTCCCTTATAGTCTGTTTTGTTCGAGTCTCTGCGCCCAAAATGCTGGTTCAGTGAGCGAGGCTGCCCCAGGTCCCGTGACCGCACTCATGACTAAGCGCACTATGACCCAGCGATTTTCAACACCATCACCGCATGGTGATAATCCGTTGCCCCAACACTCCCACGCTGCCGTCGCGCTGCCTGCTTTGAAGCCTTATCGCGACCCCAA
Source organism: Acrocalymma vagum (assembly GCA_028476805.1). Lineage (NCBI taxonomy): Eukaryota > Fungi > Ascomycota > Dothideomycetes > Pleosporales > Acrocalymmaceae > Acrocalymma > Acrocalymma vagum. The sequence goes on from JAQGEP010000045.1 coordinate 196,613, forward strand.
GCAGACGGATCTGAGATCCCCAGCTGCCCAGCATGGCTCCCCCGCCGCATAGCAAGCCTGAGAATACTCTGTACGTTCAACAAAAACCCCACCATGCCCGATGATAATTCGGTTGCTAATTTCCCTTCTCCAGCAAACGTGCCCAAGAACTCATCGGAGTCCAGCAGTCCCAGGCTGCTCTCCAGCTCCTCCATGAACATGTCACCTCTAAGCGAACTCGCAACAGCCCCATCGCCTCCCTCGAGCCGGTGATGATTCTTTTTGTCGAACTGTGCGTCGACCTCCGAAAAGGAAAACTCGCGAAGGACGGTCTTTACCAGTACAAGAATACCGCACAGAACACCAATGTCGGAACTATTGAGGTGCGCAATGTCATACATTTGGATTAGAAGACTCATCACTAACATTTTCGACTTTGTAGCTTGTCTTCAAGAAATTCATCGAACTCGCCGAGCAAAAGGTCACCGAAGCCCAAGCCAAGGCAGACGAAGTCCAATCCTCCCTTGAAACCACCTCGGCCACCCAGAATGTTGACGATCTCGAGGCTTCCGAGACTCCTGAGTCTATCCTTCTGTCAACTGTTTCTGGCGAGCAATCCCGCGATCGTACCGACCGTGCCATTGTTACGCCATGGCTGAAATTCCTGTGGGAGACCTACCGCACTGTGCTAGATATCTTCAAGAACAACGCTCGTCTCGAGATTATGTATCAGTCCACTGCCCACCAGGCTTTCCAGTTTTGCTCCAAATACGCCCGTAAGACCGAGTTCCGCCGTCTTTGCGAACTTTTGCGAAACCATCTCCAGAATGCCGCCAAGTTCTCTTCTCAGATGCACGCCATCAACCTATCCGACCCAGACACGTTGCAACGTCATCTTGATACCCGTTTCCAGCAGCTGAATGTTGCCGTCGAACTTGAGCTATGGCAGGAGGCTTTTCGCAGTGTAGAGGATATTCACACTCTCTTGAGCTTGAGCAAGCGCCCCGCTAAGAACATCATGATGGCAAACTACTTTGAGAAGCTCACACGTATTTTCTTGGTCAGCGAGAATTACCTATTCCACGCCGCGGCCTGGAGCCGTTACTATAACCTCTTACGCCAGTCGGCGGCTGCTGTCGCCTCAGGGCAGAGCCTTAAGAAGGACAACCCGGCCGTTTCTGAGGCAGATATGACCAAAGCCGCTTCCTTTGTGCTTCTGTCTGCTCTTTCCATTCCAGTCATCAGCACCTCGCGCTCTCGAGGTGCCTTGGTCGACGTTGACGAGGCAAGGAAGAACAAGAACTCTCGTCTGACAAACTTGCTCGGCATGTCCCAGGCCCCAACACGTGCTATCTTGTTCAAGGACGCACTCAGCAAGGGTCTTCTGAAGCGTGCTCGTCCTGAAATTCGTGACCTGTATAACATCCTTGAGGTTGACTTCCACCCGTTGTCTATCTGCAAGAAGATCTCGCCTATCTTGGCCCAGATCGGTGCCGATGAGGAGATGAAGAAGTACGTCGGACCTCTTCAGCAGGTTATCCTCACTCGACTGTTCCAGCAGTTGTCTCAGGTGTACGACTCGGTGGAGATCAAGTTTGTTCTTGACCTCGCCCAGTTCCCTGACCCCTTCCAAGTCAGCAGTGGCACTATTGAGAAGTTCATCATGAACGGCTGCAAGAAGGGTGACTTGGCTATCCGAATTGACCATGCCACTGGCGTTCTTACTTTTGACTCTGATGTCTTTTCGTCAGCCAAGGCCATGCATCCTGGTTCAAGCGCTGGTTCAGCGGAGAGTGAGACCCGCTCCGTTCAGCGGCTGCAGAGCACTCCAGCCGAGATTGTTCGATCTCAACTCACTCGTCTCGCCAAGTCGCTGTTCATCACTTGCCAATATGTTGACCCCAGCTTCAACTCAGAGCGTCTGAAGGCCAAAGAAGCTGCTCTTCTCCGATCAAAGGAGGGTGCTGAGAAAGAGCATCAGGATATTCTTGCTCGCCGTGATGTTATCTCCCAGAAGAAGGAGGCTGCCTTGAAGGCTCAACAGTTGAAGGAGAATGAGGAGCAAACTAAGAAGTTAATCCGTGCCCAGCAGCTCAAGGAAGAGGAGACCCGTCGCTTGGCTGAAGAGCAACGCTTGCGTACCCAGCAACGCATCAAGCAAGAGCAAGAGCGAGTGCAACGTGAGGAGATTGAGAGGCAGATCAAGGAGCTGAAGCAGACTACGAAGACGGATATCGAGATCCCAGACGACATCACTGAGTTGGACTCAACACGAATTCGCGCCTTGAAGCTGGCTGCTCTTGAGAAGGAAAAGACCCAGCTTGGTGAACAACTCCGCATTGCTGGCAAGAGGATCGATCATTTGGAACGTGCCTATCGTAAGGAAGAACTCAAGCATCTGAAGTCGGACTACGAGAGACAAATGAAGGAAGACTTAGAAGCGTATGAGAAGGCAAAGGAGGAAGAGCTGAGAGAAGCAGAGCAAAAGCACAAGGAAGACGTTGCACTCAAGCACCGTCTCTCCAGGCTTGTACCAAGCTATCAACAATTCGTTGCCACTGTCAAACAACAACGCAAAGCAGAGTTCGAGAAGCGCAGCAGGGTTGCTCAAAAGGAACTTGAGGGCAAGAAGGCTGCTCGAATCAAAGAGATCAAAGAAAGATTGGCCAAAGAGAGGCGCGAGCGCGAAGAGGAAGAGCGCCGGCAACGGGAGGAAGAGGAGAGGCAGAGAGCCGAAGCCGAAGCCAAGGCGAAGGCCGAAGAGGAGAAGCGCACGAGAATGGCAGAAGAGAAGCAGAGGAGAGAAGAGGAGAGGCGGTAAGTATCCTTAGCTCCGTTATCTGATTTGGTTACTAACAAGTTTTTTCAGACGTCTCGACGAGACCGCTCGCCTCCAGCGCCAGCGAGAAGAGGAAGCAGAGGCCAGACGTGCTGCAGCAAAGAAGGCTGGCCCATATGGCGGTGCGGAACGTCCCGCCGCCCGGGAGCAGCCTGCAGAAGCTCCTTCGACAGGTTCAGCGCCCCGTCTCCAGCTTGCTGGTGGCAAGCCATCATGGCGTGATCGTGAAGCCGCGAAGGCCGCCGCTGGTGATTCCGCTCCCGCTCCCGCTCCCGCTCCCGCCTCTACCTCTACCCCTACCACTTCTGAAGAGCCTCCTAAAAGGACTGGATATGTTCCACCTGCATTGCGCAGAGGAGGTGCTGAAGGCAGCCCAGCTGGAGGATGGCGCGAACGTGAGGGTAGCGGCCGTGCAGCTGGTGGACGCAACGAGTCGCCTACTACCGGCGGTCGCTATGAGCCTTCTAGTGGCCGTGGTAGGTACAATGATCTCGGGGATAAGGGCAGGACCTCATCTCCCGCTTCAGGTGGTGGATATGTTCCCCCGGGCCGCCGTGGTCAACAAGAAGGTGGCCGTAGTAGAGAAGCCGAGGGTGAGTCGGCACCTCCTGCTCAGGGTGCTAGTGATGGCAAGTACAGGCCAGGCGCCTTTAAGCGTGCTCAGGGTGGGAACTAGATGCGAGTTCACACGATAAAGCAGTCAAGCTGATGGGCTGCTTTGGGTCAATCCATTCATGATCAGTCATTTGGCAATGAGGTAAATAAAGGAAGGTCAAAGGGGGTTTCGGTTTGGGATAATGCTCACGATCTTTTCCCAAGTTTGGCAGGATCAGAGAGAAGGTCCACTATGAATTGTATCATTTCGTATTACATGCAGAACGATTGGCAAAAAAAGTTAAATATGCTGATTTCGTATCTGTGCGAGGTGCTGACGTCGCCAGTCGCCAGTCGCTAGTCGCCTACGACCGGTGACTATGTGTGTGATATAGTGTCAAAGCTGCGGCCTGTTCGATCAGCCAGCTTTTAGCGTGGAGCTATTCATGTCAGTCTTTCTAGGCATCCACTCTGGAACTTTTCCTTCATACAAGCCACATGTCATCAATTTTGACAATTAGTATAAAGGAAATACTCCCGCCGTCAGCTTGTCATGCTTGTACTTTGTTGAGGCATACGCGAATCTGTACTAATTTGTGATTGCGGATTGCGGCTGAGGTCGTATCAAGAACGAAGCCAGGCACAACGCCCTCGGGTCGGAGAGGTTGGAAACGTCTATATATCGCGCTGCAGCATTATTTTCCCACCTCAGATCAAAACATTGATTCCCATTCTCTTTCGACTTTTCCAGATGGTCAATCATGGTCGGCCAAACCTGTCTCTTCAACAATCAAAGCGAATGGTCAGTCTTGAACAGATTCGGATGGGCTACAAAGAAAGAACAATGGAAAGTCGCACAGCCTCTTCCCCAGCCAAAAGCTCGCAACTTAGAAACGTGTTCTGGGCAAGTCAATGAACAGGACGATTGTATGTTCCTAAAGCTGCCCGGGGAAATTCGAAATCTTATCTATGAGTACCTATTCAGGCCTTGTTGGGGCATCGTTGAGGTACCTACATTCCAGGAAGAAGAGACGACTCCAAATATATCGAGCCCTAGGGTATCATTCTCGGTGGGAAGAAGAGCGAGCCAGGACAGCCAAAGAGATACAAGTTCAGGGCGACTCTCATTGAGCATGACCGCCAAATCGAAACCAGCAGGACCGGTACACCCTCTATCTTTCCTTCTTACGTGCCGGAAAATCAACATGGAAGCTTCAGTATTCGCATTCAAAGTCCATCCATTCCTGCTCTCTCCCAGGATCACAACTTTCTACTTCCTCCATCAAAAGAGTCAGATTCTGCCCCGGCTCCTTTTCGAGTCAATTACACATCTCGCGTTCGACCTTGGCGACCCAAGCAGAAACTCAGCTTCCGATTTTCTGACTAATTCGATCCTCCTCTTCCCTGCCGTAAAGACTTTAGACATTGTTGTCGAGAGAAGTGCTATCAGGCCCTCCATTGCCCACCCGAATGGCATTGAAATCAATCCACCCCAGGATCTATACGACGACGCTGTACGTCGCTATGTGCCGATATGGCTTCGTAGCGCATTGAAGAACACCACAGATGGACATAGTTTTGCTTGGCAGAAAGGTGAGAAGTGGCAGATTGAATACGGACTATTCGACAGCGAATCTTTTCTCGTGTCAGAATGTCACAATACGTACACCGAGCAATCCATGACTCGAGGCTTTGTAGAGTCAGATTTTATCGACAAGGTGGAAGGGCTCGTGGCATGTGCGTGTCGTTGTGGCCAACCGAATTGGGTGACCGCGAAGTTAGTACAGGAGACGGGAAGAACAGTGGATGTAAAGGCAGTATTCTTGAAACCCAAAGAGAGGATTGTAGACAGCACAGGGTTCAAGGTCAAACTAATCCCGCATGTAGAGCCTCTACCTGTGGAAGTGGTACAGCACGGCTCAGGGATAATCTGGGGTGGGAATGAGGACTTTTGGATTGACGCTAGGGCGAGGAAAGGGGATCTGAGAGCCATGATCCAGTCCTTTTGGAGGAGCAAGAAGAATCAGATTGCGAGTGGAACTGAAGAGAGAGGTCGTGCTCCGGAAAGTAATGACATAGTGGGAGCAACGACGGTATCGTGGAGCTGGGTTTCTGGTCGGATGAGTGACATCGATTGGCGCTGGATATATGGCGGTGCTGAGAATTCAAGTAACTTCCTAGATCGTAGGGGAGTTTTATGAAAATAATGGTTGGGTTTCTCAGATGGTTTTACGTACGTATTGAAAGAGCAGTATCGTGTGGTTCAAAATCAAATTTAGGCAATAAATCAGTTGTGCGAATTGATGGTCACAAAATATTTTGAACTCACTTCAGAAGGAGGTTTTCTCATGTTCAGTATCCTTTTTCTTGAATTCCCAATCAATTATCGAGCATTTCTGGTGATGGTGGCTGGTCCTGTTTAGTGAGTGTGACTGTGGCTGAGCCAGACAAACAGAATGCCATTGATCCACCCGAAGTTCCAAGGGCGCTAGCTTTCGTATCCTTGCGGTTCGGAAATCAGCTGTTACACAGCCTCAGAAAGGAGCCATAAAGAGCAGTTGATGCCGTTTAACTTAGAAATCCGCAAAGTGACAGACAAATCACAAAAAAGGCGCCTAGGTCTACCGGAATCATCGTTGCAGGCCAGGCGACCAAAATCAAAAGCTGAGTGGGAGCAGAAAATCGATAACAATATGAGCGCGTTCAGCTGGTTCAAAAGCAAAGATGATCGAACATTCGAGCCACCGTCTCCACCACCTAAAGTACGCGTCTTAGGCGAATTTGCTGGGCAAGTCGACGAGCAAGGTGCTAGCACATTCTTCCAGCTACCTGCAGAAATTAGAAACCAGATATACAAGTACGTTTTCGGACCGTGGAACAGTATCACGAAAATAGACCAGGAAACCCAAGATGTTATCGGGTCCTCATCGACGCCACTCAACCAAGCAATGTTCACACCGGTACATTCCCTGTCTCTCCTCCTTACATGCAGAAAAGTCAACTTGGGGGCGACAATTCTTGCTTTCCATATCCACCCATTTCTCACCTCTACCGTCACAACCTTCCACCGCTTCCGTATGCGTGTGGGAATACTTCCGCCTTCCCTCTTCAATGCTATCACACACCTCAGTCACAACATAGGCGTGCCAGCCAGGTACTCAGCTAGGTACTGCGAAAGAATCGCCTCTGACTTTATCACAAATTCTATCTTGCTTTTCCCAACTGTAAATAAGCTGGATATCATTGCAGAGAGAAGTACTTGGGGCAGTACTTCGAATCATCTCGATATATGCGAGGGTGCGCACAAGGGCATGTGTTCCGATGCCATTGACAGATATGTACCCCACTGGCTTAATGACTCTCTTTGGGCAACGGTAAACGGACATAGCTTCTCCTGGCAGAAAGGACAGAAGTGGAGAATCGAGTACGGACTTTTTGATGCAGAGGCATTTGTTATATCACAGTGGGAAAATCCTATCAACAAGAAGGTCTTCATGCGCGGTACAGTGAATCGGGAACTCATTTACAAGGACGAGGATCTTGAGGCGTGCTCGTGTGGGTGTGGAGATGCTGTTTGGTTGAGTGCTACGTTGACACAGGAAACGGGTCGAAGGGTCGACGTAAAGGCTATGTTCTTGGTCACTGGCGATATGGTAGATACACCAAGATATGAAGTCAGTCTATTGTCGACGGCTTATCGATTGAGGTTGAGACCAGATGTGGAGCGCCTACCGGTGCAAGTGGTCGGGGAGGGATCGGGAATTATGTGGGATGGGGAGGAAGAGTTTTGGACGGGAGCCAGGACGAGGCAAAGGGGTTTGAAAGCAAGGATGGTGTCATATTTGAAGGGTATAGTTGGTTGAATATGGGTCAACTTTGAGGAAGACGAGACGTAACTGAAATGATCCCGGAAGCCAATCATTGTTTGAAACCAACGTGATACAAACTTCTAAGTTCAAAGAGTCTTTGGAAATCTCGAGCAAATTTCCGAGTATATCATGACCCATGTCTGATTGAAAAGTTTGCACGGTGCTGTGCTACCTTGGCGATTTGTTTTTTCTCCCACAAACAAAGCGGGGTGAGAGACATCCATCGTGAGGAAACCCAAAACCTTCAGCCATGATGAACCGCCCTCACATGGCCCTTCCCCGTAAGTTTCAGTCTTTAGTAGCCTGTATTTCGAGGCTGACGTCTTCAACACTTTAGAACCATCCAGCCAGAGAAGAAATCTGGACGCCCTCACCATGTCTCGCACCATCGGAGAGTTTTCGGGACCAATTGACGAGCAGGAGAACTGTCTGCTTTTCAAGCTACCGGCCGAACTTAGGAATTCGATCTACGAATACGTCTTCACATGGGATCCTATGCCCATTCATAGACACAGAATTTCAGGGGACGATGAAAGGCACCTTCGATATCCTCGCCATAACACAATCTCCAACCTCCAAAGAGCAGTATTCTCATTTCAACGAATGCCTCCAGATCTAAGACCTCTCAAATATCCCCTCTCTCTTCTTCTCACCTGCCGGAAGATTAACTTGGAAGCGGTCATTCTGGCTTTTCGAGTCCACTGTTTCGTGGTTGATATTGGCTCCCTTTTCTTCAACAAGGTTAAATCCGTCTACAGCCAGATCCACAACCTAAGACAATTCCTTCCTCCTCCTCTGACAAATGCTATCACAAGCCTTGCTGGTACCGTTTCATTTACAGATACATACCTAGTCGCTGAATTCATCGCACATGCGATCCATGTCTATCCCAACTTGACAACGCTGTACCTTAAGGTATCGAAAGAGCGCGGTGACACCGGTGGCTTTCATCCGGCGACAGAATTTGTCTATGCGGCTGGTAATCTATGCCAGGAGGCTACTTGGCGTTATGTACCGTCCTGGTTCCGCAATGCCCTTCAGGCCGTAGCCATTGGAAGGAATCTATCCTGGAGGAATGGGCATGGGTGGCAGGCGAAATACGACGAGTTACTTGAGAGTGAAGCCTTCTTTGAGTTAAAATGGCGGTTTCCTTGTACTTTGCTCCGGGTGGCCCGAGGATTTGTCGACTTGGATCTTGTCGATAGAGTGGATGGTCTCGAGGCGTGTGCATGCGGATGTGGAAAAGCGACCTGGTTGAAGGCAAAGTTAGTGCAGGAAACTGGGAGGGAAGTTCAGATACAGGCCATGTTTACTTCGCCCAGGCAACCACCATATCAGGTCGTATTTGGACAAGATGCTGCGCAACTACCGCGTTCGGTGGGCGGTGACGGATCTGGGTCTCTGGGGGCTGGTCAAAAGTAGTTTGCGCTTGGAGCGTGGTCAAAGCAAGGGAGTCTTCGCTATAAGATTTGGATAGCAGGTCAGTTCCAGGAAGTTCCTTCATCAAAGGTATACATATTAACAATCGCCAGACGCCCGTATCACAAAAGGTTGGACATCTGATGGTTTTCTAAACATACTGTCTATTGTATGTAAGGCCAAAAAGCCATTTAAGTTATATATAGGTATTTAAAAAGTCAGTCCCATTGGATGAAGTTGCATTATGCTACCAAAACATGTATTTTATTCTCCAAAATCGACCCAATAATCCCCATAGTGCGCAAGACCGGGAAAATAGGCAAGAAGTACAGTGCGGCCGAAACAAAACTTGGCAAACTTTGGATCATGAGAAACCAAGTTCACCACCTGTGTGGCTTGTGGGCGGCCTCCCACTCTCACCCCTCAACAGCAGTACTTGGCGAAAACAACAATTTTACCCTCTGGGGCAAATATTGACTCGCGATTACTGTCTATAAGTTGAAGAAGTACAATGAGCTTGACGTACTTTTCGTCTGGGATGGGGTAGAGTCAGCAATAAAATATCTGCTCACCAACTTCGACAACGGGACACTATCCTCGGAAGGGTTCGCAAACCACACAAACGCTCACTTATCTGCACTCTCAAAAATGCTAGAATTTTCTCAGAAAGATCATGTCAGTAGCATATTAGTAATGGTCGAGGAAGAGCCAGCTAAAGACGTCGATTTCGAAGAAGATGAGGCAATTCTGAAGATGAATGGGAAAGTATGGGAGACGAAATTGAGATGCTATCACTTCGTTTACAGCATTTAGGAAAAATTCGTGATGATGGAGGAGACGGGCCACATAATTCGGATAGTGACAGCACAAACACATCCAGCACCATTACGTCAAGTTCCTCCGTGTATGCATTCCTGGGAAACACCCAAGAGAAGAGCGGAACTTCAACGAATGGAGCCGCATCATCCGACGACTGTCAAGTAACAACCAAATCTCAGAACTCAGAAGAGCCGACGTTCTCGCCAATTCCATTAGTGCGTTGGCATGCTACTAATGGCAACTGCTGTAGTGGGAAACGTGGCCGCTTTGCCCAAACTCGACATTTACTCCGGTATGTTTCTCGTCACAAGTCATTTACATAATCTTTCCCTAAGGATACTGGCTAACAATACAGTGATCATTCCTTATCTACCGGGATCCAATACTCATAAACTTCCACCCGCGTGCACTCGTTGTCCACAGCTATTTGAAGGCAAAATTCAAGCGAATGAGCATGAGAAATTACTGAGATTCAACCGTCCCTGCCTTAAATGCAGTACTGAAGATCTAGCAATTAAGAATGCATCGTTGGCGCGCAGAGGAATTAGCAAAATCTAACTCAAGATCGAGACCGCCCATAACGCCTTCCAAAAGGACCAGAAACTTCCCCTGAGTTTTAATCCAATAGCTTTCACGACTGGATATTCCGAAATGCTTCTTTGTATATTGGGAAGTCCAAAACACCCAAAAGGAGTGCAATTTTGAAACTAGGCAAAGTTGTTGACTGTCTTTTGTACAATATTTCCCCACGACCCAATAATGTAAGCTCAGAAACCCCGCTTTATTCTACGCGTATGCTAATTGCCACCAGTCATCGCCGCCTCTGAGTTCATGATGGAAAAAAGGTCGTATTCTTGATATATGCGAGACTGCTTGAATGAGATAATCAAGTAAGGCATACTGCGGTCGTTCTCCGATTAACACCGCGACATTATCCGAGCTGCCATCAACGAGTCTTTGAAACAGTATGAAGCAGAATCACTTCAAGAGCAGATCGAGGTCAGCAAAATGAAAGGACTGATTAAAAAGAGACTAAAATTCGACGACTCCATGGATGATGTAAGCGCACAGTTGAATCAATCCTCACTTTCGAGAACAAGTGGGTGGGGGCGAAGGGCGTTGTTCGGGGCCCTTCACTTATTCAGGCCTTTGATATGTTCAGACCGACTCCAAGCTCTGACCCAACCTGCTACCCGCAGAGCCAAGCTCTCTTAATGCAGCAGCAATCATTGGAGACTGGTAGTCTGCAAACCATTCGGCTGGCGCAACCCCATGCAGCACGTTCAGCATCTGATCGCGACTACAGGCAATGTTCAGCACTAGGACGCAACCAACTGGAATACTCCATTAATCCAAAAGATCAGAGTGATGGTAATCCTGATTTTGAATGCTGGAGGTTTGATGACCTTTTCCAAATTCCGGGATTTGGCCAAATACAAAGTTTCGGCTACCAAGGATAATGAACTACTTTGCATAAGATGATTTCACTATCTTCGAGATATAATTCTGCTCATTTTAGAATTTTGGGAGAGTACAGCAACACTTGACGGTTTTTCTCAGCTAACTTCAACCTGCATATGTACATTTGGTGCAATCTGTGCAATCGAGGAATACTTCTGCCCTCCGCCTAGGACTGGGAAATACTTGAACCTTCGGATTCACATGTTTTTTCTCAACCCAATCTGGCCTCCAGATGACTATTTACATTTAATAGCAGTTTTAAAACCTTTTGCTTTCCATTAAGGCCAAGGCATGGTTTAGCTGTGTTGTTCTACAGCCGCAATCCTCAGCACGATTTCTCAAGCGTACCATGGGTGCCTGTTTTGTCAAAGTCTGATTCAGGTGACAGATCAAACATAGAAAGTTCTCGACTATTAATTCCTATCATTCTGTGCTTATTCCATATCTCCGAATAGCTCCGCACAAAGTGCAAATTCCATCTTCTTTAAAGGCGGAGGTCGTATATGACGTATGTTAGGAGACCCACTTTTATGGTACCTTTCACCAATGGGAGCAACTCCTTCAGCTCTATAAGCATCCCAGCCAATAGGAGTAACTCCAGACATTTAAAAGAGCTTCCACCACGCTCTGGCTTGCCAACAAGAACTTTCGGAGGGACTCCGAATAAAGGCCTTGATTGCAAACATAAGTCTATAAAAGAGCGACGTCTCTTCCTTGAGCTAACATCACTTGCCTACAACACACAGATTCTTCTTTACAACAAGCTTCTATTTCTAAGATTTCTGATAACCTATTTTCCCTTTCAACCTCTGCATCTACAAAAGGTTTAATCTTCGCAATGGCCCCTCCTCGCCGAGCTCTCATTAGCATTACCTCAGCCAAGGCTCCCATTTACGGGGGTAAAGAGACCACCGGTCTCTTTGTCACCGAAGCCCTTCATCCATTTAAGGTCTTCACCGAGGCCGGTTTCGAGGTTGATTTTGCCTCCGAGACTGGTTCCTACACAGTTGACTCGTTCTCTATTACGCCAGATTTCCTGAAGGGCGAGGACCTTGAAATCTGGAATGACACCGACAGTGCTTTCCGCAAGAAGCTTGACAATATGCCGAAGGCTTCCGATGTCGATGGCTCCAAGTACGGCATTTTTTACGCATCAGCAGGCCATGCGTCCGTAATTGACTATCCTACTGCAAAGGGTTTGCAGGACATTGCAACCAAAATCTGGGCTAATGGTGGCATTGTTTCAACCGTCTGCCACGGCCCTGCCATTTTTGCTGGTCTCATTGACCCGGCCACCAATGAACCTCTTATTAAGGGAAAGAGGATCACTGGCTTCACTACCGAAGCTGAGCAGGCTCTTGGAGCTATTGATGATATCCGTAGCTGGAAGGCAGAGTTAGTTGATGAACTTGCTAAACGCCTTGGTGCGAAGTGTAAGTGTTAAGTATTGTCGATTCTAGGCCACAGTAATTAACCACCACTGATAGATGAGCGCGCCCCCGGGCCTTGGGATGATTTCCATGTTGTCGATGGCCGCCTTGTCACCGGCCAAAATCCGGCTAGCGCGACCTCCACTGCGAAGGCTGCGGTTGATGCTTTTGAGAAGCTGTAAAGACGAGACAGCGATTTGCTCGAATTTATTGAGTATTACGACTACAACGTTATGATAGTTTAATATCTATGTAGCTTAAGGAATGCAATGAGCTATTACTTCAAACTTGTTCTTTCGTTGGTATCATCGATCTGCATTTCAATAGCATTAAACCATGACACAGGCGACATCCTATATAAACTAGCACGCATGAAAGTGTATTTTAGACCAAGTGTCTTTCAGACCTCACGTTGACAACGGAAGGTCAGCGTTTTACAGTTGGGTAACTCGGTCACTGAATCTGGTAGGTTGAGATATGAGGTATACCTAATTACCATTCTTATCCTCGCTCCCTCTAACCCCTAATGAATTGAAAGCTATAAGACATCAAGTGTTGGTCTTACACCAGGAATAGCAAGATATTGTGGGTGCGGAGCTACCTATGATCCTTCATGATCTTGGGGTTTCGGCCAGTGAGACAGGAAACAGGATGTGCCCCGCAGGCATGACTTTACGTATTCTGCAATACCTATGATAATATCTTGACGCATCAAGCGATTCAAGGCTCTCCATTGAAGGCACGGCCCGCTTCAACAAGGACGCTGCTCTTAGATCGACGAGAGTGAATAATATCATGATATGAGAGCTTCTATTGGAAAACATGGGGAAAAAGTGCATTCGACTATTTTCGAGAGATATGGTTGAAATACGGTAGGGACAGCATAGCCCGACACACCGACTGCAGCTCTTGATTGGAAACTTACTGCGCAGGTTACTCTTCAAAGACTCGACGAATGAAACGAAGGAATCAAGTAAGACTGCTACATGTAGTATGATGCGATCTGCGCCAATGTAATTGACTGTGCCGCACACGCAATCGCCTCCTGCAATCCTTCGCACAAAGCGGTTATTGGTAAGGCTGACTCCAGGCAAAGGTATAGTTTTACCGGCATCGTGTAGGCATCTTACGGGAAGATCTAACAAATCGATTGGCCCTCCGCGTGCGCAAGCTGATATGAGGTTACGCAGATAAATGTGGCCCTCATACATAAATCTATTTTGCTTGGCTGCGTCGTATATTATGATTCGACTGTGTATAAAGGAGACTTCTTTTCTTGAAGCGTCCACAGCGCAAGGCTGCCGCGACCAGATGCCCGCTCCCACTCAGCAGCAACTCTGATTCAGATCAGTATGACAGAGAATCTCACATTAAATAAACAAGAGGCCCCCCCGTCACGTATTGCTCTACTCCCATCATCGCAAGTTGCATTAAATTCCTAACCTTCAGCAGCTGAACCAGACCCACTCGTGGCCCTTGTCTCCCATACCGAGAATCATGATAGCAACAACAGCAACAACCATAAATCTCAATATTCAAGGCTTTCCAGTACTCCAGAAGCTCACTCAATCGCAGTCCATAGCGTGGGCTCTCGTTTATCTGATATTGCGCCGTGTCAGGAAGAAAAAACGAATGAACTTGACATCCAAAAAGTAGCCGTCCACGAATCACAGAATTCACCAGTCGCTTCGTATTCTGCGCAAATATCCGAATCCAAACACAAAAGTCAATTCTTCAAACATTGGAAAACGCTATCTGCTATTGTCGGCCACTTAGTATTTGGTCCGTCACCCTCATTGTTTCTTAGCTATCGCTAACCATGCGGGAAGCGCTCTGCCTTGCCCTAGGACATTTCTGGCTTTTCAAAGCTCTGGACAGCAATGTTGCAGATGAACATACTTTCAAACAATCACAAATAACGGTTGCTTCTATTCTGTTTGTGACCCTTTTCAAGGCTACTGTAATAGCTAGCACGGCGATATGTTTTGCACAGCGTCTTTGGTTCTTACTCTGCGGACTAGCGACCCCGATTTCAATAATCGAGCAGTTATTCACAATGCGAACCAATCTGATGGCTTTAATCAGCTTAGATGCTATCCGGAGGGCTCCTTCTCTGTTTTTTATGGCAGCGTTCGTCTGGTGCGTCGGAATTGCCATGATTTACCCACCTGGAGCATTAACCATCGCACTTGAGCCATACAACCACATTGAAATGAGAAACCTATCAGTCATGAACCCTCCGGTACCATTAGATTTTAATCCCTTTATGGCTGATGAATTATATCAGTATCGGCGCTTGGTAGATACCCGTCCTCTACAGGACATGCCCGCCCCTGACACTGTGACACAATTTTATTATCCGTTCGGGTAAGTTTGCAAAATGCTCTTGCTTGGCTAAGCTGAAACTGCTTATAGAATCCCGCAACGATCTTTGAGGGTTATAGCAAATTCTGTTATCCGCGATAATCCAGTTTTGCAGTTGCCTGTATCTACCAGCGAGAATAGCAGCTACGAACTTACGTTCAGGGCCCCCCAGTTCCGTTGCACGACAACCAAACGCAACATCACCGCAATGTTATTTGAGGTTGATTACATCAAGAGAACTTTAAGCCAACAGACTGACTTCAATGCGGTTTCAATACCATACAACTTCGTTTTACGCGGTGAATTTCCTATGGTAAACGGAGATGCAAACCTACCTGAGGTCGACACTTCGGTCCAATTCCACTTCAAACAGTTTTATAATATCTTGTTTTTCACACATGAACCAAAATTCATGGAAAAACAAATAATCTCGGATTTCGCGGATATCAAAGATTACCATATATACGACGGTGTTGGGGGGAAATTCGGCCTGTATGAGCTAACATGTGTCCCTTACTCGGTGAAATATCGCCTGGGCGTATCATACCCTAAAGGATTCCAGCGACTCAATTATACTCAAGAAGAATGGGAGATATTACCTAACCCAGACGAGTATAGACCCGTCATAGATTTTCCTTCCAATGGCCAAGATGAATGGCCTTGGCCTGAAACGCTCCGGAATACCACTTCCTATTCGGAAGAAGCAAAAGCATTCATTCACAACGCTAGCATATGGTTTCCCATTCAGAATGAATATGTCATTTTGTCTTCTTTAATAGACGGACTCAACATAACCGGACTTTCACCAAGCGTTGGCGGGGTTTCAAATTGCAGCTCCGAAATCACATTAGATGACGGCACAACAGCCTTTGAATGTGGGAGGCTTGCTGTTTTATCTACGGAAAACGGTATGTACCTGAGTATTTCCATATTCAAAAGCTTTTACTACGATAGAGTTGCTGAATTATCCAAGACATGCATGATATCTCCGGCCAGCTTCGGGATACTGTATTTGATATCTCGCGATTCAACGAATCTGCTTTAAAGGAAATAGGATATGGAAGCTTTGGGTCATATCTAACCATCACAGAAGAGCTACTAAATCAAGCACTCACCAACATTACGATATCTGCACTATCGCTCGGTACTTGGTGGGACCTAGTCCCCGTAAACTTCACCCAATATCGAAGCACGTACAAATTCTCCCAGCCTCTCTACCTCATACTCCCATACAGCATATGCCTTGGTTTCGCAACAAGCTTCGCAGTCATCGCCTTCTACTCCCTCTGGAGAAACGGCATCGAAGCCACAGATGGAGGGTTTATTCAAGTCATGATGGCAACGAGAGGGGATACGGAAATGGAGAAGCTGGCTGTTCAAGATAAGTGTGTTTCAAGTGACATATCGGATGAACTGAAGAAGCTCGAGATTCGTTATGGGGAGCTAATTATTGGGCAAGGGGGTGAGGATGGCGAAACGAGACGGGGGTTTGGGACGGTTGAGGAAACGAAAAGTCTGAGAAAGAGGCGGTGAATATAGTTCGCATTTTCATTCTAACAGCATCAAACTTGTCGATTAATTATTTAATCATGTAAGAGATCTACTCTTGAGACAACCTTGACTATAACGTCTCGCATATTGATTGCACGATATAAGCTTTTGGAAGAAATACGCACGACTCAAGTTCCGTCTCAATTAGGAATGAGGCGTCAATACGCCGCTGATGCATTAAAGCGTTGGAGCAATGCTCTATGTGTTGAAAATCCCCCAAACACCCCTCACATAATCTAATTTATACAGCCCATTCCACTTCATCCAACCATAATATACAAGAACCAAAGCACCAACCCTAACCAGAACAATGCACTTTTTCAATTATAGCGTGGACTTGAGGTCCTCAACAACCTGGGCACCAACGACCTCGTTCCTCTTCGCTGCTCTCTTCTTGAGAACGTTTTCGATAAAAGCTTCGCCGGCTTTGTAACTTGATCGGACAAGAGGACCGGAAGCGCAGTAGAGGAAGCCTAGGTCGAGGGCGCGCTGTCGCCAGGTTTCGAATTGGTCGGGGGTGATGTAGGCAGTAACGGGCATGTGGCGCTTGGTGGGTCGCATGTACTGCCCGAAGGTTACGACATCAACGTTGTTTGTGCGAAGTTCTGGAATGGGAGTTAGAACCGGTAAACGTGAGTAATTTTAAGAAACATACCTCGAAGAGCGTGCCAGATCTCCTCATCAGTTTCGCCCAAGCCCAACATCATACTGGTCTTAGTGATGAGATCTGGATTCGCTTCCTTGGCTACTCGAAGGACCTCCAATGACTGCCTAAACTTTGCTCTTCGGTCACGAACGAAGGGTGTAAGCGCCTCCACCGTCTCGATGTTGTGTGCGTAGACATCCAGACCACTGGTGGCGACTAGCTTCACCATTTCCCGGTCCCCAGCATAGTCTCCGGTCAGCGCTTCCACAAGCATAGTCGGCGCCTTTTGCTTGATTCTCATGATTGTCTCGGCGAAGTGTCGTGCTCCTCCATCTGCTAGATCATCTCGATCCACAGATGTCAAGACAACGTAGCCCAGTCCCCACCTTCGCAATGCTTCCGCCGTGTTCTCGGGTTCGTGTGGGTCGAGTGGCGGAGGGGCTTTGGATGTCTTTACTGAACAGAATCGACAACCGCGTGTGCATGTATCTCCCATGAGCATGATTGTCGCTGTTGCCGCACTCTTCGAGCTTCCACCCCAGCAATCCGAGATATTTGGGCACCGCGCCTCTTCACACACCGTATGAAGATTCAAGCCTCTAAGATCATTCTTGATCTTCTTATAGTTGTGGTTTGTCGGTATCGGAGTTTTCAGCCATTCCGGCAACCTCGTGTGAGTTTTCTTCCGTCCTTCAGGGCCTACTTGCACCGTCTTAATCTCGTACGCCTCCGAAGCGGAGAGGGGGGCATTGGGGTTCACAAAATCGCCGAAAGAGGGGCCGGCATTCAATTTGTCGCTGAATTTGCTCGTGGGTCGCGGTTGCTGCTTGGAAGCGTGGGAGGCGGGGGTGGTTGTAGGGTCGATGGTTGTAGCAAAAGTTCTGGAGCATTGGGAGGACGGCTTTATTGACCGCGAGACTGACTGGAGGTTCGAAGTGCTAAGGAGGCAGCGGGACCGAGATATCGAAGCTGCCATTGTCGGAAAATAGAGAATGTTGAGGCAGAGAGGGAAGTTGCGTGAAATTCTGGAAAGATGACAAGCTTGTAAATCCAAATCCCGCGTCTGGCCGTCACCAGCCAAAAAAGGGCACTTCTCCCCGACCCGCTGACTCAGCCGCACTTTCGCTCCTGGTGCTCCTGAAGACTTTGCCAAGCCCTGTCTCTGCCAAGGCTGAGCCAAACACAGCAAACAGCCCGCCCACAATTGTAGCATCCCTGCACTACGCCCATTCGAGGCCATAACCACAACGTACGCCAATTCACTACGACAGCTCCCACACCTCTCCCGCCTGCCTTGCCTCTCTTCCCTCACACGCCCGGTTCCCCCGCGGCCAATCCATCTTACCAATCCTCGGCCGCATTACCCTCCACCACCTCTCGGAAAGGACACGTTGGGCGGAGTTGGAGAAGCATAATTCCACATAATTGAGTGACGGGCTCGGTGAGAAGTGCAACCTGTGCAACATGGATAAAAAGCATGAGGATGTTGGAGCAGTAGCGCAAATCGACAAGACCTCGGTTTTTCAAGAAGGTAGGGTAGCCTCAGTATGCCTTGGATCATGGTGGGGGTGGAAGCTTTCGGGTTTGGAGTCTTATGGAACTAGGAGGGCTGACAGAATTGTGCAGCACGAGTCTTCAATCAGAGCCCTATATCGCCCCGAAAATGCAGAGTGGTATGTTACGCAATCGCTTCCTCGGGATCAGGACATACGCAATTGACAGGCTATAGATACTGACTAAGTTGGCATTGCTGCTCTTCACCGGTGAGAGCTGGGGACGACAAGAGGCCACTACTCTTTTCTTTGGAAGTATGCTTGCACTTTTCAGACATAATATTTCTCGTAACTAAATGAATCACAGTCTCAAAACTCTTCCAGAACAAAGATGCCTCCCTCCGCCAGATGGTCT
This sequence comes from Acrocalymma vagum, assembly GCA_028476805.1. Classification (NCBI taxonomy): domain Eukaryota; kingdom Fungi; phylum Ascomycota; class Dothideomycetes; order Pleosporales; family Acrocalymmaceae; genus Acrocalymma; species Acrocalymma vagum. The sequence goes on from JAQGEP010000045.1 coordinate 215,492, forward strand.
ACCTTGTTATCAAGGAGCTCGCCAGCTCCGCTGACGACGTAATCATGGTCACTTCTTCTATCATGAAGGATACATCCGTTGGCAGTGATGTCGTATACCGACCGAATGCGATCCGCGCACTCTGCCGAGTCATTGATGCCTCCACAGTCCAGGCGATCGAGCGCCTTGTAAAGACCTGCATAGTCGACAAGAACCCTTCGGTCGCCTCCGCCGCTCTTGTCTCATCATACCACCTTCTTCCCGTAGCAAAGGATGTCGTCAGGAGGTGGCAGTCTGAAGCTGCTGAGGCTGCATCGGGCAGCAAATCTGGAAGTGGCTTTTTGGGTGGCTTCGGAGGAGGCGGCAGCTCGCACAATTTGCAGGCGAGCACCAATTACATGACCCAGTACCATGCTATTGGTCTTTTGTACCAGATGAGGTCTGGCGACAGGATGAGCTTGGTCAAGATGGTACAGCAATACTCTGCCGCCGGTGTCGTCAAGAGCCCAGCTGCTACCGTCCTGCTTGTAAGGTTGGCAGCTAAGCTTGCTGAGGAAGATCCAAATCTACGAAAGGTTGGAAGACGCTATCATCAAAATTTTTGGATCGCAATGCTGACCAAGTCAATAGCCAATGATGCAACTCCTCGACGGCTGGTTGCGACACAAATCAGAAATGGTCAACTTCGAAGCCGCAAAGGCCATTTGCGATATGCGCGATGTTACCGACGCCGAGCTTGTGCAAGCGGTCCACGTTCTCCAGCTTTTCTTGACCTCTCCTCGCGCTGTTACCAAATTCGCAGCCCTTCGAATCTTGTCCCAAATGGCATCATTCAAGCCGGACGCCGTTCGATCATGCAACCAGGACATTGAAGCGCTGATCACCAACGCGAATCGCAGCATAGCTACCTTTGCCATCACCACTTTGCTTAAGACTGGAAACGAATCCTCTGTGGATAGATTGATGAAGCAAATCACTGGATTCATGGCCGAGATCACAGATGAGTTCAAGGTCACCATTGTCGAAGCTGTCCGCACACTAGCCTTGAAGTTCAAGTCAAAGCAATCTGGATTCCTTGCTTTCCTTAGTGGTATCCTTCGCGATGAAGGTGGATACGAGTTCAAGCGTGCTGTTGTCGAAGCTATCATGGACCTCATCAGATTCGTCCCGGAAGCCAAGGAGGATGCTCTGGCTACTCTCTGCGAATTTATTGAGGACTGTGAATTCACCAAACTCGCTGTTCGCATTTTGTTCGTTCTTGGGAGAGAAGGCCCATCTACTCCACATCCGACCAAATATATTCGATACATTTACAATCGAGTCGTCCTGGAAAACGCCATCGTGCGAGCTGCTGCCACTTCCGCCCTTGCCAAATTCGGTGTTGGTCAAAAGGATCCCGAGATTAAGAAGTCCGTCCACGTTCTTCTTACCAGGTGCTTGGACGATGTTGATGATGAGGTTCGGGATCGCGCCGCTTTGAATCTGAGACTCATGGACCAAGACGACGACCTCGCTATCAACTTTATCCGCAATGACTCCATGTTCTCATTACCCGTACTCGAGCACCAGCTTGCCATGTATGTCAGCTCTGATTCTAGGGATACTTTCGAGACTGCTTTCGACATCTCGAAGATTCCTACCGTCTCCCGAGAACAAGCCGATGCTGCGGATCTTACAAAGAAGACCGAGGGTGCGACTCCCACAGTCAAGGCCCCAAGTGCAGCAAAGGCACCATCAAAGGCTGGCGCCGATGCTGCTGCCAATGCCGCAAATGCAGCGCAGAAGTATGCTACCGAACTCCAGAAAATCCCAGAGCTCGCGGCACACGGTGGCGTCCTCAAGTCAAGCGAGGTCGTCGAGCTCACAGAGTCCGAGACCGAATATGTTGTCTCCGCCGTCAAGCACATCTTCAAAGACCACGTAGTTTTGCAATACGATATCAAGAACACTCTACCAGATACTGTTTTGCTCGATGTCGAGATGGTTGTTACCCCAGAAGACGACGGCGATGTTCAGCTAGAAGAGGAGTTCATTATTCCTGCTCCAAAACTTCCTACCAACGAGCCCGGCACCGTCTATGTATCCTTCAAGCGCCTAGAGACGGAATCACAGTTTATTGTTACTTCATTTACCAACGTGCTCAAGTTTATCAGCAAAGAGATCGACCCGAGCACCGGCGAACCAGAAGAAGGTGACGGCTACCCTGATGAGTACCAAGTAGAAGATTTGGACCTCAATGGTGCAGACTATGTTGTTCCTGCTTATGCTGGTAGCTTCGACAACGTTTGGGAGCAAGCAAATGGCGACTCAGCAACAGAGACCTTGCAGTTGAGCAACATGAAGAGTATAGCCGGTAAGTTCAGACAATTACGATATATTCAATTTCTGCATGAAGCTAACAATAGCACAGATGCTACAGAACAAGTGGCCAAGACACTGTGCCTTCAGCCCCTGGAAGGCACAGATGTTGCCCTTTCTCAATCTACGCACACACTCAAACTCTATGGAAAGACAGTCACTGGTGGCAAAGTTGCAGCTTCCGTACGGATGGCCTTTAGTGCGAAGACTGGCGTCACAATGAAGATTGATGTAAGAAGTGAAGAAGAGGGAGTAGCAGCTTTGGTCGTAGGCAGTGTGGCATAGAGATGATAGTGTTCTGGCTGGATATCCTTTGAGCATGAGAGAATGAGCATTGTATGTGTGTTTGGACAACGAGTGCTGGTTTCGTGTGTTGGCTTGATCAGGCTTGTCCTTTAGCGGGGGGAAGGGAGGCGTGCAATACTAGATCGTTGGTGTTTAAAAGGTATATGATTATGAAAGTTCAAGATAATGAAGCTTGAAAACAATTCATATGCGACATCTCTGGTACTTCAGAATAAAATTCAGTTCCTTCAACCAATATTCACAATGCCCTCACGCTCTTTCCCGTGGCTGTCTTGCTGATATCAATAACCCTCGCCTGCCCTTCTCAAAAACCTTCTCCTTCGTGTAAACCCCGCCAATGCGGTCTCAACCCACCCACCTCAACTCATACAAGCCCCGCAACTCGCCGTCCCAAATAATGGCATGGCGGGTCTCGAATCTCTCGCTTGTGGGATCCTCCCCTCAGGCCTCCTCACACGATCACCACCGTCAGGACCCGCATTGCCCCTCCCATGCATACCTCCTTGATAGCTATCGCGCGGCGGCGGCATATTGGCTGGGCGATAGAAAGCGTTAGAGCTGGGGGCGCGGTAAGGGGAGCCGCGGGCCGCGGCCCAAGTGTCGAGGGAGAAGAGGGTGGTGAAGTACAAAGCGAAGAAGAGGACGATTGTGTTTGTTGTGCGGTGGATGATGCTTGAGGAGGAGGAACTATGAGAGTTAGGGGTTAGTTGATGTGCATGTGGTTGAGGATGTCAGGTTGGTACGGACTCGGAAGACATTGTTGGTTGGCGGGGATATACTGAATGCGGAGATGTCGAGGCGATTGAAGGCCCGGGTTGGGTATTGAGAGTTCAGCGGTACAAAATGAGAGAAGCAGTACTCGCGGTGACAAGTGGTGAAGGAAAGTTGACAAGGTGTTTGCTCACCTGTTGGTGAGCAGGCAGCCTCACGGTAGCCTGGCACGACTGGCCGCCTAATCTAATTAACGCTGATACTAACGCTGACTGGTGATCCGCGTTGGATGGTTTGTCGCGCTAGCGCACGTGACGCATGTGATGAAATGTACGCTCTTGGAAATTTTTCGACATGTACATCACTTTTGTGCTTTCCGGGTGCGAGGTTACAACTTCTTCGACTGGTTTTGCTGGCGTGGGGACTGAGAGCTTATTCAAGATTGGATTTTGTGGGTTATCCAGGGGAAAGAGTAGCCAGGAGAAGTGGAGGCCTGGGAAGAGACGGGGCTCGACATGGATGTCGATTCGATCACTGGGTCGCCAATGAGGGAGCGACCGAAGGCGGAGAAGAGTAAGGTGAGTGTGTTCATTTTTTGTTTCGTCAATTGATATGATAGCGAATAAACGTTTCTGTTGCGGTTTTACAAGGCGCTTTGATCTGGCCATATCTTAGAGCTGGCGGGTTGACTGGGATAGCTCAGAGAAGCCGAAAACTAACTCGTACCAGAAACGCAAGGCCTCGACCGTGGTAATTCACCAAGATGGGGCTGAAAACAACAGCAATGGCAATGGGGCACAGGGAGAGGACACTACTCATAGTCGGCCTTCAAAAAAGAGACGAGGCGATGAGCAGCAGACTGAGGACTTCGACACATCAAGACCATCAGCACTCTTCAATCCCATCAAACCCAGAGACTGGACAGTGAGCATGGCCCTCCCAGGCAGCTTTCTCACAAACTTCTCCAAACCCGACCACAAAACACTAGTCGCAGGACGCATCGCCCGGGCTGCAGCAGTCTTCTGCGTCGATGAGATCATCATCTTCGACGACGATCCAGAAAACATCCCCAACTACATCTCCGAGCAATATCGACGCGGGAAGAAAAAAACGAAGCAAGAAGTTCTCGACTCGATCTTACCGCAAGACGAAGCGTGGCAGAATCCAGACCAATTCCTATATCACTTGCTCAGCTACGCCGAGTGCCCCCCACATCTCCGGTTCTGCCGCGAGGATCCAAATCTAAGTTTGTTTCTCGAGCACCAGAATCTCAAGTGGGCAGGGATGCTGCCCAGCATGGACATGCCACATCATCTACGAGACCATGAATGGTGCCGGTATCGCGAAGGCGTAGTCATAGGATCAGCGCCGGCACCCGCACTTGCTCGGGGATCAACAACCTCCAAAAGCAACAGCAACAAAAAACCAAGTTCAAACTCAAAGTCCTCTCCCAGCCCTGCCACCCAAGAATACGCCTACGTCCTCTGCGGCCTCCCTTACCCAGTCACCGTAGCCTTCCCGCCCGACACCGAAGCCCCACCACCCGCCACCCGCGTCACAATCCGGTTTGCCTCCGCCTCCGCGCCCTCCTCATGGCCGTCCCTCTCCTCAGCCGAATGCTCCCGCCTAGCCGCCGAAGCCGTAGATCAAAGCACGCCCCGCGGAGAAGCAGGCTACTACTGGGGCTACAGCGTCCGTCGCGCCGCGTCCCTCTCCGCCGTCTTCCAAGAAAGCGAGTTCGACGACGGCTATGATTTCAGCATCGGTACGTCCGAACGCGGCGTCCATTTGCATTCCATCTTACCCTCCCATCTCGTCCCTCCGACCCCGATCCCCGTCCTGAATCACCAAATCCCATTATCAGCCGCGCAAGCACAAACCAAACTCCCCAAATCGTTCAAGCACCTCCTCCTCTGCTTCGGCGGCGTAGCGGGCTTGGAGCCGGCTGTCGCTAATGATCCCGTGTTGAGGGAGAAGGGCTTGACGAAGGCGACGGCGCATGAGTTGTTTGATTGCTGGGTTAATCTTGTCCCCGGACAGGGCAGTAGGACAATTCGGACGGAGGAGGCGGTTGAGTTTGGGCTTATGGGGTTGAGGGGGTATGTTGAGGGGAGGTATTTCGATGAGTAAGTAGGTTAGGATAGGATAAGCGTGTTTTAGAAAAGAGAAAGGGAAAGGAGAATGAGAAGGAGTGACAGTAGGTTCAAGTCTCTCTGTATGTGTGGACTATGGCAAAACTATACTACCCATTCCTATCTATCCCGGCCATGCAAAATCCAAGTCAATTCGACTCAACTCATACACATCCAATTCCCCATAATAGATACACAAGATCCATTCATTCATCCGCCCGAGTTCACAAATCCTTCATTTTATGCAACGATTTCTCTCTTACCTTTTCCCTCCGCACATAAACCACCCTTTCTGGACAATGGTGTGGTTCAGAAAGCTCAAAAACTTGATCCGTGCGTAGCCAGCCTCGCCCCGCTTGACCGCCTCGCCCTGCCTTGGATTGGAATCATTCCAGTTTGGGAACCGCGGAATTCTGGCGGGCATGCGGAGTGTAGCTGAGCCTGGTCTGGTCTGACCTGGTCCTACCACCTAGGCGTTTTGATAATGCGTGGGGTGGTCCTGTGACACCGGGTGTGCATCTAGGTTCTGAATGCATGAACGACGTAACGTGGCATGGCATGATCCGGTGTCCATACAGATATATGCCAAAAGGAAAGAGATACAACATTCCATAATCCATGATCCATCGTCGATAGTGACGACCAATTACTTACGTGCAGATGCGGCTCGACACTTGAGGAATAATGACCTCGTCCGTGATAGCCCAGAACGAAGAAAAAATAATAATGTAGCCTGGCTGAAGTCCAGCCTAGTCCGGCGGCCGAGCAAGCCCGGAAGAAGGCCATAGGTCGAGCCGGATCCGATTAGTAGTCATCCTTCCCGTCTCTCACATTTTGTTTTTAACGATGTGATTTACTTTCCGGTCGATTGTGAGAAGCGGCACTCCATTCAATCGACATCTAGGCATCGTCGATCCCTACCCAACGTATGTTGGACAAAAGTCCGTTGTTTGTCATGCAAGGCGTCGGACAGAGCGCCTGCTTAGTCGTTACACACACAGCGGGGAAGGGAGAGCTCTGAAAAGAAGGCAAGACTTGGCGATCTGCACTTTCGATTTCGATTTGACTCCCGGAATTGGAAAAAGCACTTGTTGAAGTCGACATATCATTTTCATGGCGCAAGCCCTTTAGATTCGGATTGGATCATGGTTGAGATTTAGTTTTTCCTGATGCTTTACTATTCTTGAAACGCTGGGCTTTCTTACGGCCGAAGGTAACTTGCAGATTACAGTAAGTGTGAGTGGGATGGAACCGTGGAAATACGCGTATGACTACCCGCCTGCGGAGTCACTAGTCAATTCTGCAGAACGGGAGGCAGCACATGGCGGTGCTGTCGTGCGAGACGGGGGAAGAGCGGAATATAGTGTAGGCGTCGGATCCCTGTGGATGTCATTTGTTTCTCTAGTATTCAATGAGTCAAGATGAGATTTCTCACCTGCGTACGGACAAACAATCAATAAACAGGAATATCATTATCTTCTTCGAAGGTGATGATTGGCTTCTGCTGGTTACTGCATACGAGGGGCTTTCAGAGATCAACTCTGCATCCTGCAATGCTACTGATTTCATGAGACTTATCTGTCTGTGGTTATTTCGCATCTTCCGGGCGTTTGAGGGTCTTTCGTTTAGGGTTTACTTGTAGTGGTTAGGCATTCAGCAGTTGTGGCTAATAAGGCCGAATAGCGATTATCTTGTTTTTGCCTCCCGACACTACCGTATGTCGTCAGTTAATGCTTAGCAGCGCTGACAAAAGAGCCCATAAAAAGTAAAACGCTACGACAGGCGCTCCGTAGATAGTTCTGCCCCGGAATTCTGGTTCGGGCGTTTTACTGCGAGCTCTTTTTGGGTAGGTCTATCATTTGTTGCAAAAACCCCCTTCCCCACACAAACGAACGCACGCACGCACCATGCATGCAGCGCGGGCGAGTGTTGGCAAGCTGCCAAGATGAACAAACAAAATCGATCATGTTGGACAAATGAGTTTACGGAAAATAAGGAATGAATAGTGTTACGGACATTCTGAATACTACGGGTGGTAAGTCAAGCGCGAGAGTCCGAGGCATGGGATTGTGGAGTTGTATGTTGTATATTATTGCGAGTGGAGCCTAATCGCTCGTATTACCTTGATCGGCAAGTTTTTGCCATGAGCATAGTCCGTCGCATGCGGAGCAGGGCAGGGGTGGTATGCGTCAGTGCAGCCAATAAGTAATCGCGAATTCCGACGCAATCTGATCCAATTGACCATACAGGGTAAGCAAGTAGTTGTCAGTTCCGCACTCACGTTGGGGCTCGAGCTTCACCCAATATGTATAATGGTTTTGCTGCGTCACAGACAATATGCAGACTGGATAGTAGAGATAGAGAAGGACCGAAGACTGAAGTTTCATTTGTTACACGGCTTGCTCGTGATGGCCTTGCCATGTCAGTGATTGAATTGGGCGCGGGCTGGACGGGCAAACGCTTTGGTGGTGCGTTGGGAGGGATCGGCTAGGTCTGTGGAGAGCGGTTTGCGGCAGAGGACGAAAAGAGCCAGTGGTGTGGAAGGCGAGCCTCGCGGGTGGAGGTACGAAGCGGCGCGGGAGACGGGAAGGCGGGCGAATTGAGTTGAGGTGAGTTGAAACGAGATGAGCAAAATGGGCGAGGTGGATCGCGGAATATTGCCTGATGGAGGGGCGTATGCGACCGATGGAGGTCTAGGATGTGGATGGGATGAGATAGGATAGGAGGGACTCCGATAGATGGAGGAGGACAGGATACGAGAGAGATGCAGCGGCCTTGGACATGCAGCTCTGCACTCTGCACTCTGCGCTCTACGCCGTCTGCAGATGACCTGCCACCTATCACACCCATGAGCTATCATATCATATCCAATCCAATCCAATTCAATCCAGCCCAGCACGAAGCCCATCCGGGGTTCCGAGTGAGTGAACACTGCGTTTCTTTCGGTATCTACGGTACGAGCACGTAATATGTATGAGGGCTTCTTCCTCCTTCCTTCTTCCCTGGAACGCCAAGTGTGGATGGAGGACGGTCCCGCGGTGGAGACGACGAGCCTAGTTACGTTCTGCGCACTGAAACTGAAGGACATGGGCGCAGTGTCTGTCCGAGAGGCGCCATGGTTGTTGGTTGTTGTTCGTTGTTTGTTTTTTCTGGTACTTTGCCTTTGCTGGCGTGTGGGGTTCATCCATGGTAGGTGACCTCTCATGCATGAGGCCGTCATCGTTGTCGTGCAGCGTCAGCTTGGAGGAGGACACACAAAAACCGGTCTCGAGTGCTACGACAACAATAAAAACAAATTCGTCTACCTGTGCGACAACGAATGCAACTTTGGATAGTCAGTCATGTGTGGGCGTGGGCGTTTGCGTTTGCGTTTGCGTCTGCATTTACATTTGCATTTGCGGCAGATCGACCGCCCTGGCCCCAACCGACCGACAACGGGCCAGCCCACCCCTGCCCCTGCCAGCTTAATCATGGTGTGGTGTGGTGTGGTGTGCAGCTGTGCAAGTGTGCAAGAGTGCAAATGCCAGAGAATAAAACAAACCGAGAAATAAAAAACAACAACCATGTCAGTCTCTAGCGCCGCTTGACGCTCCTTCAAGGGCTTGACGCCGTACGCCACAGCAGCGCATTGCGGGGTGTCTATAGGCAAATCTAAATCAGCTGAGTCGAAGCAAACTCGCCCCCCTCGCCCAAAAAGCATTCCTGCACTTCTTACTGCCTGTTTCGGAATCCACTGCGGCGAGCCCAGCGAGTGCAGAATTCAGGCAATGCGACGGCCGCCCGCTAGGCACTAGGGATATATATATTACTAGCCTCCCTGCCTTACTCGATTTCGTTGGCCTTTAGCTTTTGGTTACCGTCGATACCAAATGCAATCCAAGTACAAAGACGAAGACGAAGACGAAGACGAAGGTAAAGCTCACTGGCCTTGTCCATCTATTCCCCTCAACCCACTGTTCGACTATACGACCCTCTTTTTGCTTCCTCCTGGCGCCTTGTTGGCCGCTTGAGCTGCTCGACGGACGGCCTCTACGCATCCATTCCTCACGGCTCGCTACGTTGTGTCGTCGTCGTCGTCTTCTTTCTTCTCTTCTTTTTCTTCTTTTTCTTCTTTTTCTTCTTCTTTCTTCTTCTTTTTCTTCTTCTTTCTCTTCTTTTTCCTCTTCTTCTTCCTCTTCTTTTTCCTTTTCTTCTTCCTCTTCTTCTTCCTCCTCTTCTTCCTCTTCTTCTTCTTCCATTTTCTTTTTCTTCTTTCTCCACGGCTTGCTGTCAGTTTCCGCCTGCAATTCCCCTCGCTTCTCCCATCTCGCTCCCCGCCTGTAACCGTACATCCCGACTAGCCTACCTTCCATTGTTGTGTGCCTTGGACCGGTGAATCAGCCTGACCAAGACAATTACGACCCTCTGGCTGGATTCCTCCGACTTTACTATTTCAACCAAGTGAGATCCCCCCACACAAGACTCCATCACAGCACTGTTCTCGAAAACTTTCGTTATAGCAACTTCTTCCCTCTCCTGTAGGTGGCTGCCAAATATGGGAAAACCTTATCGTCCCATTGTTCGCTCCACAACCCACCGGCCAATCTTGAGCAAAATCGACGACAGCCCGGAATCTTCGTCAAAACGACCCTCTGCCAACAAAGTAGAATCTCCTGTTGACCCCAGAGACCCCGAGGACTACCTCAGACGATGTTGTGGATTCAGCAAGATTAGCAAGCGATGCACCGTTTCGATTGGCCAAAAGTCTTACGAAGAAACAAGGGCACGCTCGACCTTCCTTCCTACCTGCCCTGCCCATCGTTATCAGAAAAAACGCGCAGGCTGGTGCCGATTCGAAATCGACGAATTCGGACATCGCAGAGAATGCGGCAGACTCTTCAGATGGAGCCGCCCGGGGCCTCAACTCTGCTTCGACCACCAAAAGCATCCCCCCGTATGCCATTTTTTCAAGCTTCCTTTGGAGCTCCGACTCGAAATCTTCCGTTATTTACTTCCATCCCGGCCACTTGGCTCATCGACATCCCTGCTGCACCAGCTTGAGGAATCCGCTTCGGGTCATGACTCCCATTTCGTTGATGTCAATACCATTGACCCCCCTCCACCCACACGGCAACATCTGTACCAACGATGCGAGATTCCTTCGGGTCACAATTGTAGTTTCCGGAGTGCATTTCCAACACCGTTCATAAACTTACTTCTCATCAACAAAACAATTTGTGCAGAGGTTAAGGACCTACTGTACAGCGTCGTTCCGTTCACAATCGATGTGCGCAGAGATGGAGCCTTCATGTGCGGTAGACGGATCTTGCCGCCTAGTAGGCCTGATGGCTCACCCCATTACGCCGTGGATGAAGTAGATGCTGCCTGTGAGGATTTCATTGGCACATTTAACTTGAAGGCAGCCAAGAATTACAACGTCGATATCTTGGTCGAAAACTGGCTGAATGATGATCCACATTCTGACACAAATCCATGGGACGAAGAAGTGGAGATATACGATATCAGAGGTGAGTGGTGGTCAAATCATTATCAATATGTTGACTAATGCAATCCAGATTATATAACAGTAGTCATCACTGGCATTCTCCGCAAATCAGAGAATCTTTGCAGATTAAATGTTCGAATAGGACTAGCAGAGTTCAGATGGTCTGAGGAAGAAGTACTGGCAAATACTAAACTTTTACTTGAGCCATTCGAGCGCCTGCGTAATGTCCGCCAGCCTCGTTTCTGCGGTGTATTCGGCGGTAAACCAGAGCACAATTACATGATGAGACTTCCTCGGCCTGGAGATCTGACCACCTTTTCACCAGGCTCTAATAATAGTAGGATTCCCACCCCGCTGTGTTCAGTCCCATTACTGGCAGTGCACACCCCCATTCTCCGCCCTGGCGATTCCACTTTTGATGTTTACAGAAAGACTTGGGAACGGCAAATTTCGCAGACCGCAAATTGCTCTCTCATCGAGGCAACGCCAATCCGGGCAATGTTTTCCCAGCTCAAGGACTTCTATACAAAGCTTGCGCTCCTGGTACCAGACGTGGAACGGAGACCTGGTAGACATGAATTCCTACACCGCGCCAGGGTGGCACGAGACAATGACAATATTGAAGCTTTCCGGCTTATACGGAATGAGCTCATTGGGTTCTGGTACACTTACCTAGAGCAAGAGGAGCTGAGGGAGAACGATATCAATGCAAAACTATATGGCATGTTGGACGCCGACGTTTATCCTTCACCTGAATTGGAGCAAGGGCCATATCCGAGCCTGACAACCACAGCTTCTCATGTCATATCACCTGTACTACTGGACACAGATGCCATGACGGCAGAGAGAATACCAATGCAGGGCAATACAGCCATGGCAGCAGACGGGACACCGAACGTGGGTAACTTGGTCGAATGGAGAGAACCTCAGCAGTTGCCGCTGCTCACAGATACCAACCAGAACCACAGTGCCAGGACAAATTTGACAGAACAGCAGATACAGGGGTTGGGAATGGCATTTGTTCATAATGTATCCCAGGCAGCGAATGAACCGTTACAAACAGCATCAGTTCCCTCCAACAGTACAATGCCCCAACAGGTCACACTATTTCCATCCCCTCCACAAAAGGACGGCGACGCTTGGTCTGGCCCGAACGAACCGTTGCAAAGAGCATCAGTTCCTTCCAACAGTACAACGCCCCAACAGGTCACACTATTTCCATCCCCTCCACAAAAGGACGGCGAGGCTTTGTTTGGCCAGAAGCCAGAAGCCGAAAACCGTATCACTTTGCCCTGCAATGACTTCAGGGGCGCATACACACCCGCATGCCTTTTAAGTGGCGCACGCAGAAGTCCATACAAAAGTCCATACATAAGTCCATACCAAAGTCCATACGAAAGTCCATACATAACATCGCCGCAAGCATCGCATGCATCCAGAGCTTACTCGCAACATGGTACCGAAAACCGTACGTCGATTGGTCATGCCCCACCACCACTCACCAACGACTCGCCAGGGTCGAGCCAAGGAGGTAGTTGGTTGAGCGCAAATTCCTTCTTGAATGGACTTTCATCTCCAGAAGAGCAGCATTGGGTTGGGTGGGAGGACAGCAATGGGTCTTCAACGCAGTCGAGCGGATTCGGTGCAGGGCCTACGGGGTGGAACTTTGAGATCGATGGGCATGGGGCCGAAGCCAGAGTGTTTCATGATTTTACTCATCTCCACGAAGAAAATCGGGATGCACAGCAGCGAACATAATGTCGGGAAGGGCAAAGGCAAAACGAGAGCTGATGTCACGGACCGAGGTGTAGGGATGATGTACGGCAATTGAGATCGGCTTGCATTTTCCTTCTTGACGCTTTTGGATGGCACGATGGTTCGCAAAAACCCAACCTTCTTCGCCCTTATCATAGTTTAGTCCCCAACCTTCCCGGTATACCGTCTTCAGGTAACGCGACGTCTTGGCATGGTTTACGGCCTGTTTTAACGGTCTCGGTATTTTATTTTTCCTTTTTCCGAGGTTACTGTATTGGTCTATTTTCTGCGTTTGGGGCTTGAGGTTCTAGTTATTGGTGTTCGAGCGGGGGAGTTTCATGGTTGAACATATGTGGTATACCCGGAATAGAGTTATAGCTGAGAGGTTTATTAGTATGTGCGGATGGATTGGATGGATGGGGGCCAAAAAATGTTGCAGGGCTTAGCCGTTGGGGTCACACATTAGGTATTACGAAGCTACGAAATGCAATATTGTTTTATCAGACTAGGAAGCTTTGCAGCGTGGTATAACTGAATGCATTGTGCCAGGTTCCGCGTGGACCTGCTGATTCCAGGTTCGCTGCTGAATTCAGCTCTGGTTTTGATATTATGGCACTTTTTATCAATCTGTGTCACATGCATAATCTACATTTAGACATTGCTTTCAAAGACTGGAGTACGGAGTACGGAGTACAACCCATCTCTCTCGTAAGAAAATTCGTAGGACTTGGCCGATCGGTCTACACGATCCAATCCAATTCAATTTGTTGGCTCAGTAACAAAACAAAAACCCCCCAAATTTCAAAACGTCGACAGTGCGTTCGGTCAGTGCCAGGCAATATCTGGCAGGCAGAACGGGCCTAGTGGCTTTCGCTTTTCTCCTAAGTAATTACTGTATGCCCCCAACCCGACCTGATCAGAATCTAAGCGAGCAGGGCGTACTTTCATTAGCGCGCAAAGCGACGCAGAATATACCAACTCGCTAAGGCACAAAATCCAAAAAAAAAAAAGGGCAAGTGGGCTGGGGTAATGTAACTGCAGCGTCGAAAGTTGAAAAGGGATGTTAAAAGGAGAAACTTGCCTTTGGGGGCCATGCATTTTTTGCCGATCGTTCAGCGATCGGTCGTGATGTCGGGTTCTGGTAAGGTGGGAAGTGGGTGGTAGGTGGGAAGGAAGGCTTGGTTGAGCCTGTGTGGCGTTTGGGGTGGTGCGATTGATGGTGGGTGATGGATGGGGGGTGAGTGATGCGGTTGCGCTTCTTGGTTCGCTGGAGGGCGCTGGCGAATCTGCATAGGAAGAACTGGGGTTCCTTTTTTTTGGTCGCCCTTGATGAAGCACTGGAATCGAGGACGGATTTTGGTATGAGTTTGCTATTTGCGCTCTTCACGTGAGTCCGAATTTATTGTATTCACTCTTCTCCGCGAGGTAGATAGCCATACTAAGACCTTTTTGCTGCACTCAAGCTCCGTCAATTATCTACGTTGGTAACCAATGTGTGGCAATTGAAAACACGGTCCGTATAGTTTTGGGTGCTGGTATTGTTCGCTTTTTTTTATCGTCGTAATTCAGGTTACTAGTTGATTTGATGATATTGCACAATGAACTTATCCCTCGCTCCGTAGGATTGCGCCGCACACGGACCACCTTTTTCAACCAATCGGATTAATGGATTGCCCACTTCAGCTCTATTTGATTATTG